>PVKH010014148.1:0-16594 GCA_004027955.1 Chaetophractus vellerosus
ACATAAATGCCTAATACTTTCGCTTATGCTACTATTAAGAAGCCTTTACACCCCCATCCTACATTTTGGTAAATGTTTTTTGTTTTTTTTTTTTTAATTAAAAATTCATTTAATTTTTAATAATTAAACAGTTTTAATACTGATATTAATACCTTTATTAATGCTGATAAAGGCTGAGAGGTTGTACTGCCAACAAGGAGGTTCCCAGTCCTGGACTCCAGAATCAGACAGACTTATTCTTGCACCCATAGGTGGTGCCGGAAAACCACAGACTCCCCATGTGGGGGCTGTACCTCCAGATTGTACAGCATGGACGCCCAGACCAGAAAATGTGTTCTTTTGCCATCCCAAAAGAGCAATTTTGTTTTTAAAAGGAGGAAATACTATATATTGGCCTAGTATATATCACGCTTGTTGTATTCATTGTAAATGTGTGCTCTCATTTAATCTCTACCATAATCCTATGATGTGGAGGTAGTTGTGCCCATTTTACAGATGAGGAAATGAGGGCTCAGAAGGACTTAAGAGCTATTAACTAAAACATCAGTGGGGATAGACGCTCAGGCCATGCTCTTTCCACCACACCCTACTGCAGAGGTAAGGAAGGACCTTTGTCTCTATTGAATTTCATTGTTCTAGGCTTGCTCCATAGTTCTGGCTTTTCAACATCTTTTAAAATCCTTTTTCTGCATGCCATGTATTTGCTGGGTCAGGAAAACCTACTCCATTGTAACGACATGCAGAAAATTGAGAAGATGCTATATCTGCCTTTGAAAAATTCACTGTATAAAGAAGCCAGTCAAACCATACATTTGTGAAACTAATTGACCTTGAAAAGTAGATTTTTTTTTTTCTTTCATGTGTCTGAATGATTTAGGCGGGTAGTCCCTAATTGAGTATAGGAAAGGTGATTTGTAAGACCGATACAATGATTTAAGGATACATTTTGCCCTAGAAACAGTATCTTACTTGGTGATCATTTCTTCTGGCTCCTTGCAATGTCCATTTAACCCACAGCGTACCTGATATGGAGAATAAATACACTGCTCCACCTCCACCGCAGATCTAGTCCTAGTTCCTCTCACCCGCGTGGAGGCAGTTGCCTTTTCATGTCTCTAAAAGATCCCAGACCTGGTTTGCTAGTTTAACATGCCTAAATAATGAGCTCTTGACATTCATAAATCCAGCAATTATCGCCCTGATGAGAGATGAACTATTTTATTGGAACAGAAACCACCAAATTTCAGAACTGGAGAACACGTAAGATTTAGATATCCCTCTTTTCTCCTGCTGGTTTTGTGCCAGATTTATTGAAAACGGAGGTTGTGGAGAATTTATGTCTCGGGACAGTTGACTGTTTCAGAAATCCCTTCCTACGTAAATACCCACTTCTGCACTTTTCTGTACTTGCTGTGGAATGTGAGGGATCCTTTTCTGCACTTACCTGACTGCCTCCAGGTCTTGGTTCCATTGGCTTTGATGCTCATAAAAGTCTCAACTTTTGATGTTTTGTGGCCCTTTTGGAAAGGGTTACTAAAAATTGGAATTAAAACTTATGGAATTAATTTGTGACTTTTATATTGAACCAAGAGGCAGGGGTCAGTTGCCTGGGGGCTAGAAGGGCCCAGGTTGAGACTTTACATGGGACACCCACCCCCATCACTCACTTTTCTCTACTTTCCTCTCTCATGCAGACCCACATGGGTGTTGAAATGTTGAAAGCTGAGGTCTGTACGTATGAGGTCTCTAAGCACTTGAAGCCATGTCTAAGGTCCAAACTTGATTTCTGACGTACTGCTTCCTCCATTCCATCTCATCCATTCCACCCCTGGGGCCCTGGTCAGAAATTTCATAGCAGGGTCTTAACTAGAACCCATCACCCTAGAGTTGCAGGTATTGGTGACATGGTGTGTGTGTGATGGTAGTAAATGTGAGGACACAGAGAAGAGGGGAACTCGAATGAATGCCACGTGACGAGTTTGGAGCACTTCCCATGTGCTAGGTCCTGGTGAGAAAAAGATGAAAAGATACAGTTCGAGTCTCTCTTCAAAGAAAGAAAAGCATTGTAATGGGATGGTGGTCCGGGGCAGTGGGGGTCTAGCAGAGGGAACCCCTTAGAAGTCCAGCTTCTCGGAGGACTTAGAGATGAGGACAGTCTGGTCAGGTAAGCAAGCAGGAAGGTGTTCCCGACCAAGGGGAAAGCAAAGGTCATGTGAGATGACAAAGTACCCTGGAAGGTGGATGTTGGTAACCTGAGATGTGGATGGTGGGAAGAAGATGAAAGTGAAGGCTCAGGTAGGAGTCAGATCAGGAAGGGCCCTCTCTGCCAGGCTGTGGAGTTTTTATTGCATGCTCTGGGCATTGGGAAGCTATGAAAACCTCAGGCTGGGGAAAAGACTTGACCGGACATGCTGGGGATCAAAGCTGTGGCCTGTGTGTTAAAAATAATTCAGATCAGAGGGAAGTAGGGGTCTTTCTTCATCCTAGGAGAAAAAAATAAAGCTCTTACCTCAGCTCTGGGTCAAAATCTCTGCTTTTTCCTCCGGAAGAACAGCTTCGTCTTCTCCTTTGTGGTTTTTGTGCTAGTGCTTCCTTAATCTGGACTTGCAAGCACAGCAACCAGCTGGCTCCGGTCCCGTGCCCTGCCCTGGGCACCCGGCACGTTGATGAATGAACTCCTCACTTGCTCATCTGACCTTTGCTTCTCCACCTTCCCAGCTGTGCAGTGCTGGTCTTTCTCGATTGAACCATCCTGGATGGAGATTCATGAGCCCTCTTGGGAGCAGATAATTTCACTCTAAATCACTTGCCCGAAGCCCTGAGAGGCCACTACTTAGGGACCATTAGCCACAGTTTTAGTGTTTTGAACTTTGACCTGAATAAATTGTGATCACTCTGAAGATAGGTCTTTCCCCTCTGCTCTTTGTTCCTTTTATTTCTTTTTTTTTTTCTTTTCTTTTCTACCTCAATTTTTTTCACTTTTCCAAAATTTTGTTTTGCACAGATGCGGTTTGGAGCAAGTGTAACTTTCTGCTTGTTAAAACTTTTTCTCCGAAGTAAAGATCAAGGTTTGTGGGAAATCCATCCAGCCCTTGTCTACCAAACAGAGCAGACGCTCCTTTTCTCCTTGCTGCTCCAGAGGAGCGACTGCCAGGGAGGACACGACTGTGGGAAACCACCCTCCGCACTTCCATTGCATCCTGCTCAATCCTCACCCAAGGGCACTCATGGTTATTTTTGGTAGTTTGAATATAAGGGTCTTGAGGACACTGGTGGAAAGGAAAAAGTCTGGGAGGTAGAACTGCTGGGAATGGGAGAGGACACAGAGAAGAGTAGGTGTATGGGGGGAGAAGGAAGGACAGGTGAGAATTGAGACAGTATCAATCTAGGAGTGGAAAGGAAAAGGGAAAATCAATTGGGAAAAAGTAAACAATGCCAGGGGTAAAAAGGTCTTGAAAGGACAAGACAAAATATTGTTCTCTTAGTATAGCCTCTGGCATGGAGACTTTTCCCACGGAGAGCAGTACACACTGCTATGAGTAAGGAACTAGTTATCTGCAACTTTGATAATAATTGCCAGAAAATCAATTGCAAAGACCTCGTTGTAAGTTCCTGGCAAGAAGGCACTGGGTACAGTTTGCCTGGTTCTGCCTCCCTCACTAGCCATGCCCTGAGGGACTACGTGTTGGTTGACTGGCTAGATGACTTGTGCCAATTGCATCTTGCTGTTTTCATTCACAAAGCAGTACACTTGGGGTTTTACACAGGAATAGAAGAATATTCTCCAAGCCCTGGCATCTGTCCTTGCAGCGGAGCTTAGAATAGCCATTTGTCTGGCCACTTTTATAACACATTTTGTTTTTAATTCTCAACTTGGACTTACATGCATCTTCTGTGCAGCCTGGGTAAAGCTGAGAAGGAAAAGGGCCAGGCAGTGAAAGTCAGTGTCAACAGTGCAAAGTGTTGTCCACTCTGGTATATTCCACCCACAAGTAATAGCAGTGGCATTTTTTTAAATGTCTCTGTTGGGATATAAGCAGGACTGGTATTCAACTAGGGAGCCCCGTGGTGTACCCATGCTGATTGATCAGTGACAGTGCTAGAGTGGTTTTTAAATCGTAGTATCACCTCTAGGTAAGGGGTTAGGGCACAACCTCATATTCTCCTTTCGGTTGAACTGATGTTTGGGGTAAAGGATGCTTTACTATCTGAATTAAACCAAGGCTCACCCAGCAGGGAAGGAGTTCATGCCCCACCCACCCACTTCCCCAGCCCCACTCCTCACCAGGCCCAAACTCAGGAGTGAGTCCCTGATATGTGCCCAGCCAGTGGGGCCCCTTAGAATCCACAAGTCCCACCTCCAATCCGATGCGGCTCGCTGGCTTCCCTGTCTTTCTTTGGAAGGCAAGTGCTCCAAGTCCAGTCTCTGAATAGACAAAGGATTAGAGGCTTTTGAAATCAAAAATAGGTCTTTACAACTGCCAGCTAAGGCCAAGGATTCCCTCCACTGCAGCATGAGCCCAAGAACCGAGCCCAGCACACATCTCACAAATGCTCCAGGAAGCTCATTTCCTTTGAGAAACAAAGCCCGTGCTGTCTGCGGGTCTCCCGACACGGACGCCGAGGAGCAGGCCCGGCTGGAGAGGGCGCGTGGCGCTGTCCTGGCAGCACCCGCCGCAGAACCCGGGGGATAAGCCAGTCATCAGGATCCTCCAGCGGGGATCCCAGCTTGTGGGGGCATCCCAGTCCTAGTTCATAGGGTCTCTTTATGGCCCTCTGGAAGCCATCAGCGTCAAGCCAGCTGCAGCCGCTTGCTGTGCACTCGGGTTTGCGGGAGGCACGGCCCACCCAGGTCCTAGGACCCAGAGCCTTTCACTTCCTGTAGGATTTCCAGCTTTCAGGGAAGCCCTCCCCTCCAGGCCACCATCCTGTCCTTTCCCCTCCCCTCCCTTCCCTCCACTCTCAGATCCCAAGAGAACTGACCCTTTCAGGGCAACCCTGGCGTCTACCCTTGGCCCATTTCTTGCCCACCCTCTAGGTTTGAAGGGAATGGGATGGGGGGGGGAGGGGGCAGTGCAGATAAGTTTTTATGAAGCCCTCCAGGAAAGGCACTTTGCATTCTCTGCTGCACGCATTTTGTAAAATGCAATGTCTCAGGGGAGCCTTCAGAGGGAATCGGGACTCCAAGCCTCCAGCCGTGTAAATTCATGACATTATGGTAACGACTACCATTGCCTGGCACTGTGCTGGGAACCTTATTTGCTTCACTCTAATCTTTACAAATAACTCTGCAGATGCAGAGACAGTCTTGGAGGGTTGAGCAGCTAATAAAGAAAGCACAGGATTCTAAGTGAGGTCTTTCCAATTCCAGAGCCCACACTCTGGTCTATAATCTCTCACCCCCATTGAGGCCTGGCTGGCATGGAAGCCCCAAGAAAATGGAAGAGCAAGGAGGAACAAACAGCTGCGGTTCACACTAGATAGGCCAGTCATGGGGTTTTCTAAGGAAGCAAAATGATCTTTTGAAAGGAAACTCACACAGTCTGTCAGCTTCTTGCCAACTCTAATACAGGACAACCTGCCAAAA
This sequence comes from Chaetophractus vellerosus, assembly GCA_004027955.1. Lineage (NCBI taxonomy): Eukaryota > Metazoa > Chordata > Mammalia > Cingulata > Chlamyphoridae > Chaetophractus > Chaetophractus vellerosus. The sequence continues at coordinate 5,588 of PVKH010014148.1, forward strand.
ACAGCCAAACCTTGTTTGGGGTATGAAAGCAGCTGTTATAATAAACTCGTCTCCTCTACCTCTTTTTCCTGTTATGGTGGAATGACTGTTTAAAGTAAATGTCTCCAACACATGGATTTTCTGGGGTCATGAAAACATTTTTTAGTTGGCAGGCTCTATTACATTTTTCAGTGAAGTTTAGAAGTAAACAGAATGCCACACGCCATTTCACATTCATATAGTATAAAGTTCTGTAGGTGAGAGCACTCTGGGTTCTGGGGAGTTTATTCCCTGTTTCCCGCCCCTTGGGCTGGACCAGCCTTCTCAGACCTTGAGCGTGTTGCAGAAAGAATGGATTTGGCCTCTCTTCTCTCCCAAGGGGAATGAATGCCCAGAACAGGGAGTCAGATCTGGGTTTGAATCCTGCCTCTGTCAACTGCTTATGTGTAACCTAAGTTACTCTGAGCCTTAGTCTCCTGATCTGTCCAATGGGCCTAGTACTAAATATCCATTAAAGGTGATTGTGAAGTTTAAAACAAAATAAAAATAATATCAAACACCTAAAGGGCTGTTGAAGTGTATCAGCTCATTCAATCTTCTCAATAACCCTGTGAGGCAGGTACTATCCCAGCTGTATTCTAGCCCCTGGGGATATAGTAGTATGAGTAAAATGAACAAAATTCTCTGCCTGCATCGAACTTACATTCTTGTAGGGGGAGGCCAAAAGACAAGTAAAATATATGGGTATATTAAATGGTGATAAATGCTATGGAGAAAAATAAAACAGAAAATTGGACTGGGGGTTTCATTTATCAAAATGGTGATCTTGGAAGACCTCTGTGAGAGTGCGACATTTGCGCATAGACTTGAAAAAAGGTGAAGGGGTGAGTTGTAAGGATATCCAGGGGAGGGAGTTGTAGGCAGCAAAAATAGCAGGTGCAAAGGCCCTGCGGTGGTAACTCTGGTGTGTTCATGGAACCTCAAGGAGGCCAGTGCGGCTGGAGCAGCGTGAGCAAGGGGGAGATTAGCTGAGGTCACTGTGTGGTCGACAGACTTCATAGGGCCTTGCAGATCTTGGCTCTTTCTCTGGGTGAGAAAAGAAGCCACCAGAGGAGCTTGAGCAGAGAAGGGACGTGGTAGAGATGAACCCAGCTGTGAAGAAAAGACACTTCCGATCCTTTCACTCCAGCTGCTGCTCCTGGTCTTGGTTCCCACAAGGACAGTTGCCAACTTTTCGATGCTGTTGAAAATAGCACATTTCTTAACGTGACATCTGGGCCTCCGCTGTCAACATCGTACTTATTGATTTTAACCACAGATGCTCTTTCCCCAACTTGCCCTGTATCTGTGTCCAGCCTCCTCCCTTCTTCTGGACAGTTCTGTCCTTTGCTGCCACTTTGCACTGCATTATCTCGATGATGATTCTTAATTGGCTGCATAGATGGCTGTGGTCAGCGCTCAGGATGCACAATGTGTTGCCGTGTTGAATTAGTTGCAGGAGCCAAGGACTCACAGATAAGCATTGCTTGGGCCAGGCAGCCAAGAGAAGCAATGGGTAGGAAGGGTGAGGAGGAGATGTTTGTAAATGGAATTACCCTTTACTGGTGAGAATGAACTATGTCAGTATAACAGAGAACTGATAAATTCCAGTGGGAAGTAGCACCTGTAAATTCCAATGGGAACTAACTATGATATCCTCATAACATCTTATGAGAGCCTGAGAGGCTCTGAACCTACAGTCTGTGGATGGCTTTCTGGAGTACTTGGATCTCCTGAAATCATACCCAAAGATATGTCTGGGCATTTTCTGGGAAGAGGCCATAGCTTTCATGCTTCTTGTCCCTTGAATGGTTTTATTTACAAGCGCAGGCCATATTTACAACATTGGATAATGCTAGCGTGCTAACCTCTGTGTAAGAATGTTAAAAATGTATACAGTTCAAAAAGGATTTTAAAGGGACCTTTTATTTCCCTAACATTAAGAATCTATAACATCTACATTTGACAAATATTACTTATAGTTTGTCCAAGATAGAAAGTTGAATTGTGGTCTCTCAGAAATTACGGAATGTGTATTTTGAGGACATCAAGGTCTGTTTTGTCTCCTCGTTCCGGGCCTCTAAATCATTAGGAATTCATCTTCTGTAGTCGATCATTTATTCGCATATGCTTCTCGTTGCCCTTGAAACACCTCCAACTCTAGCAATGCTTTACAGACATGCACATCAGCCAAATGGTTTAAAAAAAAAAAAAGCAGTCCAGGCCTTAGGTATTTGGAAGTAACCCCTGCTCCCCCAGGGTCCTTCATTAAAAAGGACTCACAGGCAAGAGGAGGTCCAAGCTCAGAATGAAAAACCAAAAACAAAAACAAAAAAACTTAGCAGGGAAGTACAGCAGCTTCACAGCAGTAGAGAGAATAGAGATGTATGCTCCTGAAGCCCCATTGGCACGGGCCGGCATCTTTTGGTTCTGGGCACAGGGTCTGAACTCCTCGGTACGTCTGTCATTTGCTGCTCATCTGCAGTGCCATGAAGCACATGGCGTGAGGGTCGCTGCTTCCCAGCTGTTCCCAGTGGGCACCAGAATTCCCTCAATAGTCATTTCACCCAGTTCAGTTCTCTCTGCATAATAAACCCTCAAGGGGTTCTTAGCTGAGACTTGAAGAAATCAACAAAAGGATTTGTTGAGAATGACTGATCCTACCCTCTGGAATGCAAACCATGCACAGTTTATGGTACATAATTATATACAATAAACTGTAAAGGACATACAGTGGGTTTTGATATCAGGTTCCATTTCTTCCTCACTAAGGAACTGGGAAGAACCCTTAATCAGTGTGGCTAAGGAAATAGCTCTGGACTCGTCTGAATCAGTCTCCACGTTCCCACCCTGCTCTTCCCCCCATTTCATCTCGGTGGCAGTGTCTGCTTCTCCGTCAGAATCAGAAGCACCCCGTGAGCTGCCACAAAGTGTCCCCTTACCAACCTATCCTGTGCAGAAAAATGAAGTGCAACCGTCAGAAGCATGGTCAATTAGAATAAGATCATATTTGATAAGTAGATAAGATCAACTAGTTCTGTTTATTTGTTCCGCAACTGCATAAAAATTTCACATTTTTTCATCAAGATGTCCAGGTAATTTTACACAACTGTTGTACAAATATTAGTTTCATGCCATAGTTTGCTTTGCCTTTACTCTCTAGAACCTGTTCTTCATTTTTAACAGAAATAAACTGTGTCATCAATATGTCCCAGTGAGGAAGGCAGAGATGCACCACCTTGGGGTCTCCCAGCCTTGTTAGAACACAATTACCCAATGGCAGGAACATTTCTTACAGTCTCTTTCACCAGGTCTCTTGTTGTGATGGTCATTTCTTCATTGCCACAGCTCTCCCCTTCCTTCTCTTCTGTGTAGAGCATCATAAGTCTTGGCTCTTTTCCAGATAGATAGATAGACCTCTGCCCTGCTCTGTGATCCTTTCCTTCCTACCATAGGCCTTTAGAGCAGAAGCCAACAGCCTTTGGAACAAAGGTGCCCTCCATGAGCCTCTGCCAGCCCAGAGCCTCTGGCTTTTTCAGCTCCACTTGGATAAACATTTCTGGCATGATTTGTGCCCAGTTGTGGTGAGTGTCTGGGAAGTACTCAGAAATGGAAACAGACTGATGTTCCCACCGAGCTCAAAACCAAGAAGTCTGCCTTCTACGCAGTGGTCCTAGGGATAAAATATAGTAAATATACAGTCACACAATCATTTGGGGGCTCAGTGCACCCTAATGAATTAGCACTTCTGCTTTTATGAGGATTGTCACAACCACGGCTATAAGTGACAGTTTTCTTTTTACTGTAGTATATGTTCTTTTGCTTTACTAGGTGTTGTTTCCACTAAGAGTTGTGTGAAATGACAGATTGTTTCAGAGCAACCAGTAGGTTGTGTTTGCAGCTGGTTAGTTGTCTTTGCTAGCTTTGCTGCTGCAACACAACTGCTTTCCGGTTGGAAGGAGCATTGCATGGTAGCTAGAGCTATTGAGTCCGGATTTCATTTCCTTCCTCATTTAGGAACAGACGTTTGGTGAATCACTGAATCCTTCTTCAGCCTCATGTGTAGTATGCTGGTAATGAAATAGAGTTGTCTTGGTGTTTGCAATGATGGCACTGCTTGCCCATCATCAATGGAACCTGAGCTTCCAAGTTGCTTCACCTGCAGAGGGGTTGGAAGGCCTGGCTGCCCCAGGCAGAAAGAGCCCAGTCTCAGGACCATTCTAGAAGGGCTTCCTTGGTCTGCCAGACCAAGCCCATCCTTGGGATTCGATTGTGTAGTGCGGTGCACTCAAGACAAGTGCCTCTACTTAACTGGGAGGGATCCTGTTAAAAACCCCAGGATATTTTAAATAATACTAACAATAAGTGAACCCACACAATGTTCTAACTATCTACAGTTTTACTATGAAGTTATGTAAACAAACATGCTGCAAATTATCAGTAAAACATATGAATGCATCCCCTTTGGGTGACTCTGTTACCAACTCCAAATTGTGCTGTTTGGCCATTTGAGAAATAAAATTCATTTCTTTGTGAAATACAATTAAGTGATTTTGCCCTAAGAATTTCATACCATTCTACTTTATATTTTCTGCATCTCTGATCTCCCTTGTTCACTTCTTACCCGAACTGATATGCCCCTGGTCAGATTTTACAGTTCTCTGCTATAAAGGCTCAAGTTCAAAGGGCTTTCTGCCTCCACTATGAAGAGCTCAGCTGGTGTATTTCTAATGTTTTCCTAGTCTCTGGGTCTGATTATTGCTATTTTGTGCATCTCATACACGTAAGGAAGTTTCATTCTTTTTTGCACTCTTGGAATTTTTTTTTTCTGCCCGGTAGATGGGGTTTCTAATTCCTCCATGCTTTGAGGATATCTTGAAGACTGAGGGGTTGTCATTCAAAGCCCCTTCTTTTGTGGGGATCTATCCATCTGAATCCAAAAGTGTCCTCCACAATGGCCTGTCCTTGGGCTGATTCACCTGGGCCCTCCGCCTCTTACCTTTGCATTCCCCCTTCAGGTGGGTGATAGGTGAGGGCCAGTCCTTCTGTGCATTGTCCCCACATGAGAAGGAAAATTTACTTTCAGGTTGGTTGGTCAGAGTTAAGTCCAACCTGTTTCACACCTAATTTGCATATCATATCGATATAATCTCAAAGAGGAGGAGGGAGGGAATAAAGCTTCAGTATAATCTCCACTGTGTCCAGGCTTGATTGTGCTGGTGACCCTGACCTTCTCAAGTGATTGCTTCCTGTGGACAGAGAAGTAGTTGGATTTTGTTTAAATGCGATATGCTGGGTTAAGTGGTGTCATGGCAAATGTTTAACAACCAGCACTCCAGGAGGAAAAAGCCCTGCTTTGTAGCATTTGCTGATTTCCGTGGTGGAAATGCTCCCACTATGACCAATTTCAAGCAACCAATGGGAAATCACTGGATGTGGAGTTGGGAAGATAGGTAAACAGTTGGCTCTTGCCAATCAGTGTAAGCTGGCTCTTACACACCCCTGATAAACCTCTGGGAAAGTATGAATTTGAATTTTACTTTAAAAGTCTTTTTTTTTATTATTTAAAAAACAAACAAAACCTCTACTGTCTGAAGAAAGGTATTTTCTCTGTGTGTGTGTGTGTGTACATGTGCCAATGCAGGTGTTTATCCATCTTTTTATCCAGTTATTTCCATTTTAAACAATTTCCTAAATTTAGCTCTATTTGTGAACTCTGTACAAAGGCATGGAAAATTTAATAAGCAGACGTATTCTCATTTGCTTTGTATTGAACTATAATTCATTGCATGCCTTCCAACGATTTTTGCTTAGTGGTTTTCCATTTTTATTTTCCAGTTGCATTCCTTTGACCTCTAAAACTATAGTAATCTGCCCCATGCAAAAAAAAAAAAAAAATCCTTCCTTTCTCTGTCCTCTGTCCAGGCATGTGGCTGACGGATGGAGTGCCCCTCAGTGAATCCGGGGGCCAGACCCCCCTCGCAGCCTTTGTGGACCATTAGTCTGTAAAAAAGGTCCCTCCCACCTCCTCATTATATCTTTGCCAACTTTTCCACATTTGCGGCATTTCAAGTTACGTGGCTCATTTCTCATTAAGGTTCAGAACATTCGGTGCAGAACAGAGAATTACTTCAAAACACTGACAGTAAAATCTGTTACTGTAACTTGGCTCACTTTCCCTCCATTCTAAGTGTCCTCGATTATAGTCAGTTGAAGAAAGTAAAAACATAGGTTTGGAAGGAAAAAAAAATCAGGTAGGTTTGTAAGCGATAGTGTATTTAGTCTCTTTTTTCCCCTGCATCTGCTCTGCAGCATAATTTTCACATGCCCCAACACTGTTTTAGTGATAAACAAAGACACTGTCATTTCAGGAGATTTGTCCTGCTCATCACTGTTTCCCCCTCATATTAGTTCCTCAGCTGCCCCCAAATGACACTTTAAAGCAACAACACTCAAGACAAGGGTTGGATTGTGGGTTTGCTTTTCTTATCGTTGCCCCATCAGATTTAGTCTTGTGAGTGCTGAGAGACACAGAAAATGCAGAAATCCTGGGCTGCTTTGGAATCTTAGGATTCACATCATCTGGGAAGGGGTCTAAAGGAATGTTTTGCATTCCCCTGATTAGTAACTCACTTTGTATCCCACCCCCTCTCCCCAACCCCCAGTGAGGAAAGAAAATCTTCCTTCAGTCTCCAGGTTCCTGAGTTGTCTGGGGGGAAGTTGCTATCCCAGAGTCTGCAGAGAGGCTCTGGTCTCCAGGCTACATCCTGGAGGGACAGTGAGATGCAGGCGTCACTTGTCACCTAAAAGACTAGACACAAAGATGGAAGAGACCTGAGAGCTGTGGGGAGTGTACTGGTTCTGATCTGTGCGAGGGAGAGTCCCTGTAGGCGAGACTGAGCCCTCTTTTCCCGCAGGATCTCCATGCCCATCACATTTTTTTTGTTAAACCTCATGATGTGCAGAGTGCTATAGAACTGCGGTTTGTTGAGAGAAATGCAGCAGCCGTATTCTAGAGAAAAATTAAATCCCTATGCCTAGAGGAGCAGATAGCCATGAAGATGGCCTTTGAATTATTTGAAAAGTACCCAAGTGAATGTAGAATTCTGCAGTGTAAAGCACATCGGTGCTGAGGGTTTCAGGCCCAGCCGGGCTTGGTGTGAGGCTAATTAGGAAAGGATGCACTGAGGAGGAAATGTGTAAGCTGTACTTTTTAAAATACTTTTTACTTTGAAATGATTTCAAACTTACAGGACAGTTGCAAAAATAATACAAAACCCATACAGAGAATTCCAACACACCCCTACCCAAGTACACCAACTTTTGAATTTTGCCACACTTACCTTATCATTCTGTCTATCCATCTATTTATCCACCCACCCACCCATCCATCTAGCCATCATGCTCCAGGAACACTTAATATTCCTATGTATATTTCATAAGAACAAGGGTATTTACTTATGGAATGAATAAGGTTTTGACGGAAGTCATTTGGTGGAGAGGAAACAGTATTTAGCAGAGAAGGAGGGCAAGTCTCAAGACTTGGAAGGAGGGGAGGGAGCACTTGCACCCCAGCACCCCACCCGGGGGCCCTCGTGCTCATCCCACAATCCTTCCAGCCTCTGCTCTGATGTTGCTCTCTGAAGCCTTCCCCAACCACCCTGCTTAAAATCGCCATCCACCTCCTCTCCCACATGCCCACCCCTTGCTCTCTTCTTCTCCATAGTGTTTATCATGTTCTAAAATACCTACTGGAGTATAAGTTCCATAAGGACAGAGATCTTTTTCTGTTTTGTTCACCATTATACATAGTGCCTGGTCCATAGTAGGTGCTCAGTACTTTTGTTTTTTAATAACTTTATTTCAAATAAATAAAAATAAAGTAACAGAAAAAGGCAGCTCAACAAGTTAATGGGAACATTACTCCCAGGCACTTTTATTTCATCTACTTCCAATTACTAACTCAGTTGTTTCTCTAGTGTTCAGAAAAATTCACAGATGAACACAGATTGTTAAATGACATGGTCAAGATCTCCTTATTAATTAAAAAAAAATGAAGAAGGGAAAAAATTTTAATCATATTCATATCTCGCAAAACCTAATCGCATATTTTTTGTTGTTGTTTTTTGGTGCGTGTTTTTTTCTTACCTTTAGCATTAAAATAGTACCAACTTTACTTTTGCTACAAAAACATTACAATATTGTAAACTGTAGTCTATAAATTAAATTTATTATGTTTTCGTAGGTGCACGGTCCTTATATCTTGAATAAATGAATAAATGGGCTGTAGCGAAAAGAAGTGTGCTGCAGTGGGCAGTGTTAGGGGGTCTAAATTCTGGCCTGGAATCAGAAAACCTGGGATGGGGCAGTGGGGCTCCTCGCTGGTAAAACAAATATTGGCCTAGGTGACAGCTAACGCTCCTCCTGGCCAAGGTTCTAAGAACATGCGTGAGCAGAGGGCGCTTAGCTGGTGAGCATCTTGGAAGCTACTTTAAGACTTTTGGGGCTCTTCCCACAGCAGTGGGTAAATACTGTGGATTTCTGAACCATGGGGTCAAGGTGGTGTTCGTAAAAAGGCTGTTTTTGCCAGCCTTTTCCCAGTATTTTAAAAGAGGGGGATGGGGGAGGCTAGAGATAACTTAATTCTTATCACCATTTACTAAGCCCTTCTTTCACTTCCTTTCCACTTATTTATCTCACCCAACTCCTGCAGACTTGAACCACCGGCAGTTTTTTGGGTCCATAGGTGAATGAGCCAGTGAGGACCGGCTTTTGAGGCTCCTGTTTTAGGATACAAGAACTTCAAGAGAAAACTCGATAGGAGCAACCAACCTGTTTTGGTTTCAGGCTTAAACTGCGCAAGGCCCCTGAGGGTCCTATAGTTTGCCTTGAACTTATAAAACTTCTCTTCCCAGCCCACCCCATTCCAAAAATCCCATCCCTATTGGGAGCTGATTCCCCTGAGGAGCTAACAAACCTGCAAGCCAGTCCTGACTTCTCACAGAGATAATGGGTGCATATTTAGAGTAGAATTAACTTGTTGCTTATATATATCACCGTAGAATAATAAGAGAGAAAGTACACCCCATAGAAGCCTCAGGCCTGAAATATTAACTTATCAGAGACTAAATTTTATTTCTCATTTCTAAGAAAAGTGTGACATTTAAAAGGATGCTTCAGTTCCCCTTTATTTTGACAGACCTCTTCTTAAACTGCAAGCCTACCCTGTTGCCTTTCTACAGCTTATCTTCTTAGGCATAGGTCTTCTTGCTTTTTTTTGTTTTGTTTTTTTAATTCTGGAGATACGTAAGGTAGGAGAAGCAGCATGTCATAGATCTGGATTCAGCCATTCACTGGTTTGGTTCTTCCATCTTTGCAGCCCCCTCTTTCCTTATCTATAAAATTAGGGTCATAATCCCTGCCTTGCAGCTATATTAAGGAGATTGTAAATAACTGGGAGGGGTATCTGGCACGTATCATGTCCATGCAACTGCAGCGGTGCCCAGCAATTCCTCTTGCTTTCATAGCAACAGCAAACTCTGACCTGCAAAGCAAATGTATAGTGGCCTCTCTCCAAAAGCCTGAGCAATGCAAGTGTCCAGTTCCATTAGACAACAGACTTTAATGACCCAAGCCAGAGCTGAATTTTCCTGAGTCCTTTGGATTAAAATACTCAGTGCTTAATCATAGAAGGGCATCGTTTGGTATTGGCAGTTAGTGAAGTAGTCAGGGTTGTGGAAATGTATTATCAGGATTGTTGAAAGTTCACTCTGTGCCCATGGAGTAAAATGAAATAGGAGCAGAGCCAAGAGGCAGAGGCCCTACTAGGAGAGACAAATGCAAGAGATGTGATGGTTGAGCGCCACAATAAGCGAGGATTCCTCTCCTCGGGATCGAAAGCATTCATGTACAATTCCCATAATAACACATTTCTTATTATCAAAACCACAAAGAGAAAATAACGGCATTCTTTTGAGACACTGTATATTCTGGCAGACACTATGTATCTGGCTTTTACTTACAACGTTTTTTTAGTAGGCAAGGTATAAATTGTACATTTTAAACAAATAATACATACTCTTTTTTTTTTCCTAAACATTAAAACCAAACCAGAACAGACAGCCTTTTCATGCACAAATTTTAGAGAAAAAAAACTATACCCTTGGCAAGTGCACAGAATATTAATATAAATCGGGAATGAATGCTGAAGAGTTCAGATTCTCATAAAATTCTCTTCTAAATAATTTTTTTTCTAATTTGAATGCATCTTTATGAATACAGAGGTGCTGTGAGGCTTTATTTATTTTGCACAGAAAGTGACTTCCTTTCTAATTCTTGTCCTGCTTCCCATTTTCATGATTCTCCACATAGTCTAAGAAACTTGGCATAATGAAATGTGCAGTGCTGGGATTTGGGAGAACTAAAATCACTCACTAATAAAAAAATTCTAACAAAATTCATAACTATCATTTAGTAAACGGGCTTTACAAAAGGAAAAGCTAATTATTTGTGGGATAAAATGTTTTATGTTTTTAACTTTATTCTCATGCTATTGCATAACTTTCAAGTGTGTAACCAGGATTTTAACTCTTACTGTTTTGTTGCTTTTGAGGGCATTTTAATTATAGGAATTAATTTGAATCATCAGTTTTACTGTTAGAGCCCAATCATTCTCATGGCCTTATGGGAATATATACCACCAGGCAGTAGATAAATAACTATTTAAAAAACCACTTGAAAAGGTCCCTGCAAATCTCAGATCAAAACTTGTGGCTTTTGGATTTTGCAATCTACCAGCTTTTTGAAGCTTCTCTTTGGTAATATGATCTTTATGGCAAAGCCACCGAACTAGACACTTATGACAGTTAAGCCCAGACGTACCCCCTCCCGCTCACCCCCAGTGCCAGCTCCACCTAACAAGGAAGGGGATTATTTAGCCTGTACCCATTTTAACAGCCACGCCCTCCTCTGCTGGTAGACATGGCAGAA
>PVKH010014149.1:0-16593 GCA_004027955.1 Chaetophractus vellerosus
GTTAGGTAATAGCAGTGTTGTGGCATTCATTGTAACTGAAAACCAGTGCAAAGGCATTTGACAAACAAATAACTTGCTTGGTATGGAAAACTGGTAATCTTGGTACATTCACAAAGCATTAGTTAATAGCAGGGGTTTGGCCTTCACTGTAACCGACACAAGGGTATAGCACCAGTTAAACTAGGAAATTACTAAGTTCGGGAGACTGACAATCAGGGTGCATTCACAGGGCATTAAATAGTAGTGGGGATTTGGCATTGCGTGTTAGTGAAAACCACGGCACAGCAGCCAATAAAGAAGTAATTTGCTAGATTTCCATATCTGATGTTCTTGGTTCACTTGCACAGCATTAGGTGAAACCAATTTTTAGACATTGATTATAACTGAAAACAGGTGCATTTGTTCCCTGGATCCAGTGACGGGCTGGGACTACAAAGCTGAAGACCTTGGTTCATTCATACAGTGTTAGGTTAATGCAGGGATTTGAAAAGATTAGTAGGGGAAAGCATGTGATGGCCTCCATTTAAGGAAGTAATTGCCTTGGTTGGGTAAACTGTGGTTCCCAGTGAATTCCTACAGTGGTAGGCAGAAACAGTGATTTGGCATGCATTGCAACTGAAAACAAGCACAAAGCCACCAGTTAAACAACTATATTTCTTAGTTTGGAAAACTGATGGTCCTGGTGCATCTACATTGTGTTAGGTAATAACAGTGATGTGGAATTCATTGTAATTGAAAACCAGTGCAGAGGCATGAGACAAACAAAAACCTTGCTTAGTATGTAAAACTGATGATCTTGGTTCATTCACCCAGTATTAGTTTATAGTAGAGGTTTGGCATTCACTGAAACTGACACAAAGGTATAGCACCAGTTAAACTAGGAAATTACTCAGTTGGGAAACTGATAATCAGGGTGCATTCTCAGGGTATTAAGTACTAGTGGAGTTTTTACATTGGATGTTAGTAAAAACCAGGGCACATCAGCCAATAAAGAAGAAATCTGCTAGCTCCCCACAACTGATGTTCATAGTTCACTTTCACAGCATTAGGTGAAACCAATCTTTCGACATTGATTATAAGTGAAAACAGGTGCATTTGTTCCCTGGAACCAGTGATGGGCTTGGATTTCAAAGCTGAAGATCTTCGTGTGTTCATACAGTGATAGTTAAATGCAGGTATTTGGAAAGAATAGGAGGGAAAACAAGGGCATGGCCATAATTTAAGCAAGTGAATAACTTGTTTTTTAAAACAGAGTTTCCCAGTGAATTCCCACAAGGTAGACAGAAACAGTGATTTGGCAAGCATTGTAACTAAAACAAGGACATAGAGATCAGTTAAAGAAGTATATTTCTTAGTTTGTAAAATGGAGAATCTTGGTGGATTCAAGGAGCATTAGGTATTAGCAGTGATTTGACATTCATTGTAACTGATAACAAGGGCATAGCCAGGAGTTAACCAAGTATATTTCTTAGTTTGGAATAGTGATGGTCCTGGTGCATTCACAAAGTGTTAGGTAATTGCAGTGATGTGGCATTCATTGTAATTGAAAACCAGTGCCTATCCACAAGACAAATAAATTGCTTTATGTAATTCTGATGATCTGGGTACATTCACACAGCATTAGTTAATAGCAGAGGTTTGGCATTCACTGAAACTGACACAAGGGTATAGCACCATTTATACTAGGAAATTACAAAGTTTGGGAAACTCGCAATCTGGGTGTATTCACTGTGCATTAAGTAGCAGTGGAGATTTTGTATTTGGTGTTAGTGAAAACCAGGACACAGCAGCTTATAAAGAAGTAATTTACTAGCTTTCCATAACTGATGTTCTGGAATCACTTACACAGCATTAGGTGAAACCACTATTTAAACATTGATTATAAGTAAAAAGAGGTGCATTTTTCCCTGGAACAAGTGATGGGCTTGGATTTCAATGCTGAATTTCTTGGCATGTTCCTACAGTGTAAGTAAATGCAGGGATTTAAAAAGAATAGTGAGGGAAAACAAGGGCATGGCCACCATTATTCAAGTAACTACCTAGTTTTGAAAACTGAGGTTCACATTGAATTCCGACAGTGTTAGGCAGAAACAGTGATTTGGCATGCATTATAACTGAAAACAAGGACATAGTGTCGAGTTAAACAACTCTGCAAATGCAGTGATTTGAAAAGAATAGTAAGAGAAAACAAGGGTATGGCCACCCTTTAAGCAAGTAACTGCCTGGTTTTGAATCTGAGGTCCCAGTGAATTCCCACAGTGGAAGGCAGAAACAGTGATTTGGCATGAATTGTAACTGAAAACAAGGACATAGATTTGAGTTAAATAGGTATAGTTCTTAGTTTGTAAAATGGATGACCTTGGTGCATTCATGGAGTTTTAGGTATTAGGAGTGATTTGGCACTGTTTCTAACTGAGAACAAGGGCATAGCCATGAGTTAAACAAGTATATGTCTTAATTTCAAAACTTATGGTCCTGGTGCATTCACACAGTGTTAGGTAATAGCAGTGAGGTGGCATTCATTGTAACTGAAAACCAGTGCATAGCTGTGAGACAAACAAATAACTTGCTTGGTATGTAAACTGATGAACTTGATATATTCACACAGCATTAGTTAATAGCAGAGGTTTGGCATTCACTGTAAATGACACAATGGTATAGCACCAGTTAAAATAGGAAATAACTACGTTAGGGAAACTGATAATCAGGGAGATTTCACAGGGCATTAACTAGTAGCGGAGATTTTGCATTGGAGGTTAGTGAAAACCAGGACATAGCAGTCAATAAAGAAGCATTTTGGTAGCTTTCCACAATTGATGTTCTTGGTTCACTTACAGAGCATTAGATGAAGCAATCTTTAGACATTGACTATATTTGAAAACAGGTGCATTTGTTCCCTGGACCCAGTGACAGGATTGGATTTCAAGTTAAAGACCTCGGTGCATTCCTACAGTGTTAGGTAAATGGAGGGATTTGAAAAGAATAGTAAGGGAAAACAAGGGCATGGGCACCATTTAAGCAACTACCTGCCTTGGTTTTGAAAACTTGGGTTCCCAGTGAATTCCCACAGAAGTAGGCAGAAACAGTGATTTGTCATGCATTGTAATTGAAAACAGGTACATAGATTTGAGTTAAGGAAGTATAGTTCTCATTTTGTAAAATGGAGAATCTTGGTGGATTCATGGAGCATTAGGTATTAGAAGTGATTTGGCATTCATTGTAACTGAAAACAAAGGAATAGCCACAAGTTAATTATATTTCTAAGTTTGGAAAGCTGATGGTCCTATTGCATTCACACAGTGTTAGGTAAGAGCAGTGATGTGTCATTCAATGTAACTGAAAATCAGTGCAGAGGCACGACACAAAAATAATTTGCTTGGTATATAAAACTGATGATCTTGGTACATTCACACAGCATTAGTTAATTGCAGAGGTTTGGCATTCATTGTAACTGACTCAAGGGTATAGCACCAGTTAAACTAGGACATTACTAAGTTTCAGAAACTGATAATAAGGGTGCATTCAAAGGGCATTAAGTCATAGCAGAGAATTGGTTCAGGCATTAGTGAAAACCAGGGCACAGCAGCCAAATAAAGAAGTAATTTGCCAGCTTCCCACAGGTGATATTCTTGTTTCATTTACAGAGCATTAGGTGAAACCCACCTTTAGACATTGTTTATGAGTGAAAACAGGTGCATTTGTTCTCTGGAAGCAATGAGGGGCTTGGATTTCAAAGCTGAAGATCTTGATGTGTTCGTACAGTCTTTGTTAAATGCAGGGATTTGAAAAGAATAGTAAGGGAAAACAGGGGCGTGGCCACCAGTTAAGCATGTAACTGTCTTCGTTTTGAAAACTGAGGTTCCCAGTGAATTCCCACAGTGGTAGGCACAAACAGTGATTTGGCATGCATTGTAACTAAAAACAAGGACATAGAGTTGAGTTAAGCAAGTATAGTTCTTAAATTGTAAAACGGATGACTTTAGTGCATTCATACAGCGTTAGTATTAGCTGTGAATTGGCATTCATTGTAACTTAAAACAGGGGCATAGACATGAGTTAAACAACTATATTTCTTAGGTTGGATAACTGATGGTCCAGGTGCATTCATGCACTGTTAGGTAATAGCTGTGATGAGTCTTCATTGTAACTGAAAACTAGGGGAGAGGTATGAGACAAACAAATAAATAACTCACTTGGTATGTATAACTGATGATCTTGGTACATTCACTCAGCATTAGTTAAGGAGAGATGTTTGGAATTCACTGTAACTGACAAAAGGTTATAGCAGCAGTTAAACTAGAAAATAACAAGGTTTGGGAAACTGAATATCAGGGTGCATTCACAGGGCATTAAGTAGTACTGGAGATATGATATTGGGTGTTAGTGAAAACCAGGGCATAGCAACCAATAAAGAAGTAATTTTCTAGCTTTCTACAAGTGATGTTCTTGGCTCACTTAAAGAGCATTAGGTGAAACCAAAATTAGACATTGATTATAACTGAAAACAGGTGCATTTCTTCCAGGAACCAGGGATGGGCCTGGATTTCAAAGGTGAAGTTCTTGGTGCATTCATAAAGTGTTAGTGAAATGCAGGGATTTGAAAAGAATAGAAGGGAAAACAAGGGCAAGGCCACCATTTAATCAAGATACTGCCTTGGTTTTGAAAACTGATGTTCCCAATGAATTCCCACAGTGGTAGGCAGAAGGAGTGATTTGGCATGCATTGTAACTGAAAACAAGGACATAGATTTGAATTAAACAAGTAGAGTTCTTAGTTTGTAAATCAGATGATCTTGGTTCAAGCATGGAGCTTTAGGTATTAGCAGTAATTTGGCATTCATTGTAACTGAAAACAAGGACATAGCCATGAGTTAAACAAGTATATATCTTAGTTTGGAAAACTGATGGTCCTGGTGCATTCACACAGTGTTAGGTAATGGAAATGATGTGGCATTCATTTTAACTGAAAACCAGTACACAGGCATGAGACAAACAAATAACTTGCATGGTATGTAAAACTGATGATCTTGATACATTCACACAGCATTAATTAATAGCAGTGGTTTGGCATTCAGTGTAACAGACACCAGGGTATAGCACTAGTTAAACTAGGAAATTTCTATGTTTGGGAAACTAATAATCAGTGTGCATTCACAGGGCATTATATAGTAGCAGAGATTTGGCATTGGGTGTTACTGAAAACCAGGGCAAAGCAGCCAAAAAGGAAGTAATTTGCTAGCTTTCCAAAATTGATGTTCTTTGTTCACTTACAGAACATTCGGTGAAACCAATTTTCAGACATTGATTATAAGCAAAAACGGGTGCATTTGTTCCCTGGAACCATTGATGGGGTAGGATTTCAAAGCTGAAGATCTTGGTGTGTTCATACAGTATTAGGTAAATGCAGGTATTTGAAAGGAATAGTAATGGACAACAAGGGCTTGGCCACCACTTAAGCAATAACTGCCTTCATTTTGAAAACTGAGCTTCCCAGTGAATTCCCACAGTGGTAGTCAGAAACAGTGATTTGGCATGCATTGTAACTGAAAACAAGGACATAGAGTTCAGCTAAAAAAGTATAGTTCTTAGTTTATAAAACAGATGACCTTGGTGCATTCACAGAGCATTAGGTATTAGCTTTGACTTGGTATACATTGTAACTGAAAACAAGGGCATAGCCACGAGTAATACAAGTATATTTCTTAGTTTGGAAAACTGATGGTCCTGGTGCATTCACACAGTGTTAGGAAATAGTAGTGATGTGGCCTTCATTGTAACTGAACACCAGTACATAGTGATGAGACAAAGCAATAACTTGCTTGTTATGTAAAGCTGGTGATCTTGGCACATTCACACAGCATTTGTTAATAGCAGAGGTTTGGCATTCACTGTAACTGACACAAGGGTATAGCACCAGTTAAACTAGAAAGTTACTAGATTTGGGAAACTGATAAACAGGGTGCATTCACAGGGCATTAAGTAGTATGAGAGATTTGGCATAGCGTGTTAGTGAAAATGAGGGCACAGCAGCAATAAATAAGTCATTTTCTTGTTTCCACAGCTATTGTTCTTGGTTCACTTACAGAGCATTAGGTGAAACCAATCTTTAGATGCTGATTATAAATGGAAACAGGTGCATTTGTTCGCTGGAACCAGTGATGGGCTTGGATTTCAAAGCTGATTATTTTAGAGCATTCATACAGATTTAGGTAAATGCAGTGATTTGAAAAGAACAGTAATGGAAAACAAGGACATGGTCACCACTTATGCAAGTAACTGCCTTGGTTTTGAAAACAGAGGTACCCAGGGAATTCTCACAGTTGCAGGTAGAAACAGTGATTGGCATGTATAGTAACTGAAAACAAGGACATAGATTTGAGTTAAACAATTATATTTCTTAGATTGTGAAACAGAAGAACTTGGTGCATTCAGAGTGCATTAGGTATTAGCAGCAATTTGGCATTCATTGTAATGGAAAACAGGGACATTGCCCTGAGTTAAGCAAGTGTATTTCCTAGTTTGGAAAACTGATGGTCCTGGTGCATTCACACAGTGTTAGGTAATAGTAGTGATGTGGTCTTCATTGTAACTGAAAACCAGTACATAGACATGACACAAGCAAATAACTTGCTTGGTATGTAAAACTAATAATCTGGGTACATTCACACAGCATTAGTTTAAAGCAGAGGTTTGGAATTCACTGTAAATGACACAAGGGTATAGCATGAGTTAAAAGAGGAAATTACTAGGTTTGGGAACCTGATAATCAGGGTGCATGGACAAGGCATTAAGTAGTAGCAGAGATTTGGCTTTGAGTTTTAGTGAAACCCAGGGCCCAGCAGCCAAAAAAAAAGTAATTTGTCAGCTTTGCACAACTGATATTCTTGGTTCACTTACAGAGCATTAGGTGAAACCAATCTTTAGAAACTGATTATAAGTGAAAACAGGTCTATTTGTTCCCTGGAACCAATGAGGTACTTGGATTTCAAAGCTGAAGATGTTGATGCATTCATACATTTTTAGGTAAATGCAGGGATTTGAAAAGAATAGAAAGAGAAAACAAGGGCATGGCCACCATTTAAGCAAGTAACTGCGTTCCTTTGAAAACTGAGGTTCCCATTGAATTCCCAGGATGGCAGGCAGAAACAGTGATTTGGCATGCATTGTAACGGAAAACAAGGACATAGAGTTCAGTTAAACAAGTATATTTCTTAGTTTGTAAAACAGAGTATCTTGGTGCATTCATGGAGCGTTAGGTATTAGCAGTTATTTGGCATTCATTGTAACTGAAAACAAGGGCATAGGGGCATAGCCATGAGTTAAACAAGATATTTCTTAGTTTGGAAAACTGATGGTCCTGATGCATTCATACAGTGTTAGGTAATGGATATGATGTGGCAGTTATTGTAACTGAAAACCAGTGCATAGCCACAGGAAAAACAAATAACTTGATTGGTATGTAAAACTGATGATGTTGGTACATTCACACAGCATTAGGTAATAGCAGAAGTTTGGCATTCACTGTAATTGACACAAGGATATAGTAACAGCTAAACAAGGCAATTAATAGCTTTGGGAGACTGATAATTAGGGTGCATTTACAAGCCATGATGTAGTAGTGCAGATTTGGCATAGTGTGTTAGTGAAAACCTGGGCACAGCAGACAAAAAAGAAGTAATCTGATAGGTTTCCAAAACTGATGATCTTGTTCACTTACAGAGCATTAGGTGAAACTGAACTTTAGAGATGGATTATAATTGAAAACAGGTTCATTTTTACCCTGGAGACAGTGATGGGCTTGGATTTCTAAGCTGAAGATCTTGGTGTGTTCATACATTGTTAGGTAAATGCAGGGATTTGACAAGAATAGTAAGGGAAAACAAGGGCATGGACACCATTTAAGCAAGTAACTGCCTTGGATTTGAGAACTGATGTTCCCAGTGAATTCCCACAGTCGTAGGCAGAAACAGTGATTTTGCATGAATTGTCACTGAAAACAAGGACATAGAATTGAGTTAAACAAGTATAGTTCTTAGTTTGTACAATGGATGACCTTGTTGCATTCATGGAGTGTTAGGTATTAGCAGTGATTAGGTGTTCATTGTAAATGAGAAAAGTGCATACCCATGAGTTAACAAGTATATTTCTTAGATTGGAAAAATGATGGTCCTTTTGCATTCATGCAGTGTTAGGTAATAGCAGTGCTGTTGCGTTCATTGTAACTGAAAACCAGTGCATAGCATAGAGACAAACAAAGAAATTGCTTGGAGGTAAAACTGAAGATCTTGTTACATTCATGCAGCATTAGTTATTAGCAGAGGTTTGGCAGTTTCTGTAACTGATACAAGGGTATAGCTCCAGTTAAACTTGGAAATAAGTAGGTTTAGGAAACTGATAATGAGGGTGCTTTCACAATGCATTAAGTAGTAGCAGAGATTTGGCATTGGGTGTTAGTGATATCCAGGGCACAGCAGCCAATAAAGAAGTAAATTGCTAGCTTTCCAAACTGGTGTTCTTGGTTAACTTACAGAGCATTTGGTGAAACACAACTTTAGATATTGATTATAAGTGAAAACCGGTACATTTGTTTCCTGGAATCAGTGATGGGTGCATTCATACAGTATTAGGTATATGCAGGGATTTGAAAAAAATAGTAAGGGAAAACAAGCACATGGCCACCATTTAAGCAAGTAACTGCTTTGGTTTAAAAACTGAGGCTCCCAGGGAACTCCCACAGTCATAGGCAGACAGTGATTTGGCATGCATTGTTAGTGAAAACAAGGAGATAGAGATGAGGTAACAAGTATATTTCTTAGTTTGTAAACCAGATAACCTTGGGGCATTCACGGAGCATTAGGTATTAGCAGTGATATGGCATTCATTGTAACTGAAAACAAAGGCATAGCCATGATTTAAACAAGTATATTCCTTAGTTTGGAAAGCTGATGATCCTGGTGCATTCACACAGTGTTAGGTAATAGCTGTGATGTGGCATTCATTGTAACTTAAATCCAGTGCATAGCAACAAAACAAACAATTAATGTGCTTGGTATGTAAAACTGATGTTCATCATTCATTCACACAGATTCCTTAATAACAGACTTTTGGCATTCACTGTAACAGAAACAAGGGAATAGCACCAGTTAAACTAGATAATTATTTGGTTTGGGAAGCTGATAATCAGGGTGCATTTACAGGGCATTATGTAGTAGCCGAGATTTGGCAGCCAATAAAGGAGTAAATTGCTAGCTTTCCACAGCTGCTGTTCTTGGTTCACTTACAAAGCATTAGGTGAAACCGATCTTTAGACATTGATTATAAGTGGAAACAGATGCATTTTTCCATGGATCCAGTGATGGGTTTCAATTTCAAAGCTGAAGATCTTGGTGTGTTCATACAATGTTATGTAAAGACAGGGATTTGAAAAGAATAATAAGGGAAAACAAGGGCATGCCACCATTTAAGTAAGTAACTTCCTTGGTTTTGAGAACTGAGTTTCCCAGTGAATTCCCACAGTGGTATGTAGAAACAGTGATTTGGCATGCATTGTAACTGAAAACAAGGACATAGACATGAGCTAAACAATTATAGTCCTCAGTTTGTAAAATGGATGCCCTTGTTGCATTCATAGAGCATTACATATCAGCAATAATTTGGCATTCATTGTAATTGAAAACAAGAGCATAGCCAAGAGGTAAACAAGTATATTTCTAAGTGGGTAAAAAGGATGACCTTGGTGCATTCACGGGCTGTTTGGTATTAGCAGTGATGTGGCATTCATTGTAACTGAAAACCAGTGCAGAGGCACGAGACAAGCAAATAACTTGCTTGCTATGCAAAACTGATGATCTTGGTACACTCACCATGCATGAGTTAATACCTGAGGTTTTGCATTCACTGTAACTGACCGAAGGGTATAGCATCAGTTAAACTAGGAAAATACTAGGTTTGGGAAACAGATAATCAACCAATAAAGAAGAATTTTGCTAGATTTCCACAACTGATGTTCTTGGTTCACTTACAGAGCATTAGGTGAAACTAATCTTTAGACATTGATTACAAGTGAAAACAGGTGTATTTGTTCCCTGTATCCAGTGATGGGCTTGGATTTCAAAGATGAAGATCTTCCATTCATATGTTGTTAGGTTAATGCAGGGATTTGAAAAGAATAGTAATGGAAAACAAGGGCATGGCCACCATTTAAGCAAGTATCTGCCTTCATTTTGAATACTAAGGTTACAAAAGAATTCCCACAGTGGTAGGCAGAAACAGTGATTTGGCATGTATTGTAACTGAAATCAAGGTCATAGAGTTGAGTTAAACAAGCATATTACTTAGTTTGTAAAATGAGTGAACTTGGTGCATTCATGGAGCATTAGGTATTAGCAGTGACTTGACATTCATTAAACCTGAAAACAAGGGCATAGCCAGGAGTTAAACAAGTATATTTCTTAGTTTTGGAAACTGATGGTCCCAGTGCAATCACACTGTTTTAGGTAACAGCAGTGATGTGCCAGTCTTTGTAACTTAAATCCAGTTCAGAGGCACGTGATAAAAAATATCTTGTTGGTATGTAAAACTGATGATCTTGGTACATTCACACAGCATTAGTTAATACTAGAGGTTTAGCATTCACTCTAACACTCACAAGGGCATAGCACCAGTTAAACTAGGAAATTTCTAGGTTTGGGAAACTGATAATCAGGGTGCATTCACAGGGCATTAAGTAGTAGTGGAGATTTGGCATTGGGTGTTAGTGAAAACCAGGGCACAGAAGCCAATAAAGAAGTAATTTGCTAGGTTTCCACAACTGAAGTTCTTGGTTCTCTTACAGAGCATTAGGTGAAACCAATCTTTAGATATTGTTTATTAGTGAAAAGATATGCATTTGTTACCTGGAAGCAGTGCCCAGCTTGGATTTCAAAGCTGAGGATCTTGGTTCACTCAGACAGTGTTAGGTAAATGCAGGGATTAGAAAAGAATAGTAAGGGAAAACAAGGTCATGGCCTCCATTTAAGCAAGCAACTGCCATGGTTTTGAAAACTGAGTTT
Source organism: Chaetophractus vellerosus (assembly GCA_004027955.1). Classification (NCBI taxonomy): domain Eukaryota; kingdom Metazoa; phylum Chordata; class Mammalia; order Cingulata; family Chlamyphoridae; genus Chaetophractus; species Chaetophractus vellerosus. Next base: position 11,052 of record PVKH010014149.1, read on the forward strand.
CTCAGTGATTTCCCACAGTGGTTGTCAGAAACAGTGATTTGGCATGCCTTGTAACTGAAACCATGGGCATAGAGATGAATTAAACATCTATATTTCTTAGTTTGTAAAACGGTTGAACTTGGTGCATTCATGGAGCATTAGGTATTAGCAGTGATTTGGTAGTCATTGTAACTGGAAACAAGGGCAAAGCAACGAGTTAAACAAGTATATTTTTTGGTTTGGAAAACTGATGCTCACAGTGCATTCACAAAGTGTTAAGTAAAAGCAGTGATGTGGCCTTCACTGTAACTTAAAACAAGTACACAGCCATGAGACAAACAAATAACTTGCTTTGTAGGTAATACTGATGATCTTGATACATTCACCCAGTATTTGTTAATAGCTGAATTTTGGCATTTAGTGTAACTGACACAAGGGCATATCACCAGTTGTGATGGCTAGGCTAATGTGTCAACTCCGCCAGGTAATTGTGCCCAGCTGTTGGGTCCAGTAAGCCTGGGGCTAAATGCATCTGCATCGATCAGCAAGATTGGATGAAGAATGGATGACGCTGTTATCCATTCAGTTGACTGCTTATAAAAGGAACTGTTTTCAACATTCAGAGAGAATTTCCCAGCTCTTCGTTTGACAGAGAACTTCTCCCAGGAACTCATTGAGGACCCTTCATCAGTCTTTCATCGGAGCAAACTCATTGAGGACACTTTATCAGTCTTTCATTGGAGCCCCTGGCTTGCAGCCTACCGGTGGAACCTGGACTTGTGTATCCCTACGGTCACATGAGAGACTCTTATAAAATCTTATATTTTTAACAGAGATCTCATGTTGATTCTGTTTCCCGAGAGAACCCTGACTAGAACACCAGTTAAACTAAGAAATTACAAGGTTTGGTATACTTATAATCAGGGTGCATTTACAGGGCATTAAGTAGTAGTTGAGATTTTGCATTGGGTGTTGGTAAAAACCTGGGCTCAGCATCCAATAAAGAAAAAAATTTGCTAGCATTCCACAACTGATGTTCTTGGTTCACTTACAGAACCTTAGGTGAAATCTATCTTTAAACATTGATTATACGTGAAAACCGGTGCATTTGTTCCCTGCAACCAGTGACGGGCTTGGATTTTATTGCTGAAGGTGTTGGTAGATTCTTAGAGTGTTAGGTAAATGCAATGATTTGAAAAGAATACTAAGGGAAAACAAGGGCATGGCCACCATTTAAGTGAGTAACAACCTTGGTTTTCACAACTGAGGTTCCCAGTGAATTCCCTAAGTGGTTGGCAGAAACAGTTATTTCGCATGCATTGTAACTGAAAACAAGGATATAGAGATGCGTTAAACATGTATAGTTCTTACTTTGTAAATGGATGACCTTGGTGCATTCATGGAGCGTTAGGTATTAGCAGTGATTTGGCCTTCATTGTAACCAAAAACAAGGGCATAGCCATGATTTAAACAAGTATATTTTTTAGTTTGGAAAACTGATGATCCCGGTGCATTCACACAATGTTAGGTAATAGCAGTGATGTGGCATTCATTGTAACTGATAAACAGTGCATTGCCATGAGACAAAAAAATAACTTGCTTGGTATGTAAAACTGATGATATTGGTACATTCACACAGCATTAGGTAATAGCAGAGGTTTGGCATTCACTGCAATTGACACAAGGATATAGCAATAGCTAAACAAGGAAATTAATAGCTTTGGGAAACTGATAATTATGGTGCACTTACAAGCCATTATGTAGTAGTGGAGATTTGGCATAGCGTGTTAGTGAAAACCTGGGCTCAGCAGCCAATACGGAAGTAATTTGCTAGCTTTCCACAAGTGATGTTCTTGCTTCACTTACAGAGCATTAAGTGAAACCAATCTTTAGACTTTGATTATAAGTGAATACAGGTGCATTTGTTCCCTGGAACCAGTGATGGGCTTGGATTTAAATGCTGAAAATCTTGGTGCATACATAATGTGTTAGGTAAATGCAGGGATTTGAAAAGAATAGTAAGGGAAAACAAGAGCCTGACCACCATTTAAGCAAGAAATTGCCTTTGTTTTTAAAACAGAATTTCCCAGGGAATTCTCTCAGTGGTAGGCAGAAAGAGTGATTTGGCTTGCATTGTAACTGAAAACAAGGACATAGAGATGAGTTAAACAAGTATATATATTCTTTTGCATAATGGAGGATCTTGGTGAGTTCACGGAGTGTTGGGTATTAGCACTGATTTTGAATTCATTGAAACTGAAAAAAAGGGCATATCACAAGTTAAACAAGTATATTTCCTCATTTGGAAAACTGATAGTCCTGGTGCATTAACACAGAGTTTGGTAATAGCAGTGATGTGGCATTCATTGTAACTGAAAACCAGTTCAGAGGCCCAAGACAAATAAATAAATTGCTTGGTATGTAAATCTGATGAACTTGGTATATTCATACAGCATAAGTTATTAGCAGAAATTTGGCATTCACTGTAACAGACACAAGGGTATTACACCAGTTAAACTAGGAAAGTACTAGGTTTGGGGAACTAATAATCAGGGTGCATTCAAAGGGCATTAAGTAGTAGTGGAGATTTGGCATTGGGTGTTTGTGAAAACCAGCGCACAGCAGCCAATAAAGAAGTGAATTGCTACCTTTCCACAACAGATGTTCTTGTTTCACTTATGGAGCATTTGTTGAAACCAATCTTTTGAAATTGATTATAAGAGAAATCAGGTGCATTTGTTCCCTGGAACCAATGAGGGGATTGGATTTCAAAGCTGAAGGTGTTGGTGTGTTCATACATTGTTAGGTAAATGCAGGGATTTGAAAAGAATAGGAAGAGAAAACAAGGGCATGGCCACCATTTAAGCAAGTAACTGCGTTCCTTTGAAAACTGAGGTTCCCATTGAATTCCCATGATGGCAGGCAGAAACAGTGATTTGGCATGCATTGTAACTGAAAACAAGGACATAGAGTTGAGTTAAACAAGTATATTTCTTAGTTTGTAAAACAGAGTATCTTGGTGCATTCATGGAGCGTTAGGTATTAGCTGTGATACGGCATTCATTGTAACTGAAAACAAGGGCATAACCATGAGTTAAACAAGTATATTTCTTAGTTTGGAAAACTGATGGTCCTGCTGCATTCACATAGTGTTATGTAATAGCAGTGATGTGGTATTCATTGAAACTGAAATCCAGTGCATAGCCACAAAACTAACAAATACCTTGCTAGCTATGGAAAACTGATGATCTTGGTACATTCACAGAGAATTTGTTAATTGCAGACTTTTGGCATTCACTGTAACAGCAGAGGGTATAGCACCAGTTAAACTAGATAATTACTAGGTTTGGGAAAGTGATATTCAGCCTGCATTCACAGGGCATTAAGTACTAGCAGAGATTTGGCACTGGGTGTTTGTGAAAACCAGGTCAGAGCAGCCCATAAAGAAGTAATTTGCTAACTTTCCACTACTGATATTCTTGGTTCACTTACAGAGCATTAGGTGAAACCAATCTTTAGACATTGATTATAAGTGAAAAGATGTGCTTTTGTTCCCTGGAACAAGTGACAGGCTTGGATTTCAAAGCTGAAGATCTTGGTGCATTCATACAGTGTTAAGTAAATGTAGGGATTTGAAAAGAATAGAAAGGAAAAACAAAGGCATGGCCAGGATTAAAGCTCCTAACTGCCTTTGTTTGAAAATTGAGGTTCACTGTGAATTCCCACAGTGGTAGGCAGAAACAGTGATTTGGCATGCATTGTAACTGAAAACAAGGACATAGAGTTTAGTTAATCAAGTATAGTTAGTAGTTTGTAAAACAGATGACCCTGGTGCTTTCATGGAGTGTTAGGTATTAGCACTAATTTGGCATTCATTGTAACTAAAAACAAGAGCATATCCATGACAAAACAAGCATATTACTTAGGTTGGAAAACTGATGAATCTGCTGCATTCACACAGTTTTGGGTAATAGCACCTTTATGGCCTTCATTGTATCTGAAAACAAGTGCATAGCCACAAGACAAAGAAATATCATGTTTGGTATGTAAAACTGATGATCTTGATTCATTCACACAGGATTAGTTAAGAGCAGAGGTTTGACATTTATTGTAACTCAAACAAGGGTATAGCACCAGTTAAACCAGGAAATTACTAAGTTTGGGAAACTGATAATCAGGGTGCATTCACAGGTCATTAAGTAGTAGCCAAGACTTGGCATTGGTTGTTAGTGAAAATCAGGGCACAGCAGCCAATAAAGAGGTAATTTGCTAGCTTCACACAACTGATGATCTTGGTTCACTTACAGAGCATTAGGTGAAACCAATGTTTAGACATTGATTTTGTGTGAAAACAGGTGCAGTTTTTCCCTGGAACCATTGATGTGCTTGGATTCCAAAGCTGAAGATCTTGGTGTGTTCATACAGTGTTTGGTAAATGCAGGAATTTGAAAATAATAGTAAGGGGAAAAAGAAGGCCACCATTTATGCAAGTAACTGCCTTGGTTTTGAAAACTGAGGTTCCAAGTGAATTCCCACAGTGGTAGGCAGAAACATTGATTGGGCATGCATTGAAACTGATAGCAGGGACAAAAAGAGGAGTTAAACAAGTATATTGTCCAGTTGTAAAATGGATGACCTTGTTGCATTCACGGACGTTTTGGTATTAGCAGTGTTTGGTATTCATTTTAACTGAAAACAAGGGCATAGCTGTGAGTTAAACAAATATATTTCTTAGTTTGGAAAACTGATGGAACTGTTGCATTCACAAAGTGTTAGGTATTGGCAGTGAGTGGAATTCATTGTAACTGAAAACCAGTGCATAGCCATGAGATAAACAAATCACTTGCTTGGTATGGAAAACAAGTCATCTTTGCATGTTCACAAAGCATTAGTAGGAGAAGTATGGCATTCACCCTATCTGGCACTAGGGCATATAACCAATATACTAGGAGATTACTAGGTTTGTGAAACTGATAACCAGGGTGCATTCAAGGGTATTAACTAGTATTGGGGATTTGCCATTGTGTGTTAGTTACAACCTGGGCACAGCAGCCAAATAAAGAAGTAATTTGCTAGATTTCCATAACTGATGTTCTTCATTCACTTTCAGAGCATTAGGTGAAATCAATCTTTAGACTTTGATTGTAAGTGAAAACTGGTGCATTTGTTCCTTGGAACCAGTGACGGTCTTGGATTTCAAACCTGAAGACCATGGTGCATTCATAGAAATGTTATATAAATGCAGGGATTTGAAAAGAACAGTAAGGGAAAACAAGGGCATGGCCACCATTTAAGCAAGTAACTGCCTTGGTGTTGGATACTGAGGTTCCCAGTGAATTCCCACAGTGGTAGGGAGAAACAGTGATTTGGCAGGCATTGTGGCTGAAAACAAGGACATAGAGATGAGTTAAACCAGTATACTTATTCATTTTTAAAACGGAGGATCTTGGGGCATTCATGGAGCGTTAGGTATTAGCAGTGATTTAGCATGCATTGAAACTGAAAAAGGGTGCATAGCCACAAGTTAAACAAGTATAATTCTTATTTTGGAAAACTGCTGGAC
>PVKH010014150.1:0-16593 GCA_004027955.1 Chaetophractus vellerosus
AATCAGACATTAAAGACATCTGCAGAAATGTGAAATAAATTTTCATAATTTTTTTGTCTTGGGAAATAATTTTTCATAAAAATATATACGTTAATAAGTAATGGTTTTATTATTGATTTCCTAAAGGAATTAATAGATATTTAAAAAATTATTTTAATTTTTGGTATGTTAAGTATTAATAGATATAACCTACATAATCTAAAGCTCTAGGGACACTCAGTAAGTTTTTTTTTAAAAACAATTTATCGAAGTATATCATTCATACATGAACATACATAAACTACAGGTGTTTACAAAACAAACATGCATAACATCATGCAGGGCTCCCCCTGCCCCCCACAAACACCCTGCATTGTTGTGAAACACTTGTTAACAAATCATGAAAGAGCATTGTCCCAAGTATTGCTACTAACTATAGTCCGTATCTTCCTCCCTTATACATTTTTTTTAAGGATTTATTTATTTACTTTTATCCATTTTTTATTTTTATCGGGAGGTCCTGGGAATCAAACTCAGGTCCCTCCAAATGGGAGACGGATGCCCAACCACCCAAGCCACATCAGTCCCCCTGTTATATCTCTTAAGGTTGACCAAAGATACCCAAAGTTACAGTCTTTTCCCATACAGGATGGGCATATAATAAATCAGGCTTAGTTTATCACCAGCATGCCAAAAACCAGACCTAGGGAGAAAAACTAGGTCTGGGGACACATGCATGGTTTCTAAAATAGCGAATGTTTAGCCTGCCCCAGTTATCACAAAATCAGGACAGCGAGAGTATTCGCATTCAATAAGTTTTAAGAGTGTAAAGGAGTCCTAAGACCAAAAGGTATGCTCCAAAGTATGCAGTTTGTAGAGTACTTGTAACTGAAGGATAAATGATAGTGTGTTCTTGGTGATAGAGGAAGAAATGTAACATGCATATAAAAAGGAAACCCCAGAATTTTTCCAAGAACACACATTCTAATGTCCAACATTCTGCAAAATAATGGCAGAAAACAGGAATAATGTATGTGCTTAGATTTTTTCCATCTATTGCTTCACTGTATTTTTAAAATTTTGGTCAAAGCAAATACAGCATTGAGTATAAACATAAGTCTTATATTTACTAAAATCCAGTCTTCTAGATGAGTGTTATAGTCAGCCATAGGTGTGCCTTTTGAAATATACCAAAGATTGGTTGGTCTTTATAAAGGGTATTTATTTGGGGTAGAAGCTTACAGTTACCAGGCCACAAAGCATACGTTCTTCCCTCACCAAAGTGTACGTGTTGGAGCAAGACAGCTGATGACGTCTCCAGGATTCAGGCTTCTGGGTTCCTCTGTTCCTGGGGCTGCTTTTCTCTCCGGGCTTAGCTTCTGCTTCTTCCACAAGTTCAGCTGTAGACCATGAGGCTCTCTACGCTTTGTGTCTCTCCACAAGGCCAGCTGTAGACTATCGGGCAAACGGCTCACTCCAACATCAGAGCTGCTTCTCAAATCTCCTCCTCTCCTCACTGCTGCCTTTTGTCTAGCCTTTTATACTTGAGACCATGCCCACCGAGGGGTGGGGCTCAACGTCCCACTGGTGTGGCAGTTAACACCCTAATCATAACTTAATTATGCCCAGATGAACAGATCAGTTTACAAGCATAATCCAATTTATATTTTTGGAATTCATAATTAAATAAAACTCAAACCATTACACTCCACCCCCTGAATTCCAAAAATACATGACAATATTCAAAAAACCTTAAATTAGTAACAATTGCAAGTACAAAATCATATCAAAATCAGTTCAAAGAAATACAGTTGGTCTTCAGGCAAAATCCCTTCTAGCTGTAGAACTCTGAAACTTACAAAACAATTTAACTGCTTCCAATACACAAAAGAAAAGACAAAGAATACACATTTAAATTATCATAAGGAGAAACTGAGATGTTAAACATGAGTCATGGATCCTCAACAGTTCAGCGAAACTGTAGGGCATCTTCCATTCCATTTCAAAGTCTGAGAGTCATTCTTAAGATGATGGTTTCTTCTCCTTGGGGCCACATGGGAACCCACCCTTTCTACAGGCTTGCCCAACAGCCATTTTCTTGGCTCCACCCTCATCAAGCATCTGGGTGTCAACCAAGCTCCAGACCTCACCCTCGAAGAGGATTGGGTTGATTCCCACACCTTACCCAATCTTTGGGTTAGAGCCTTAGCACCCTAGTACAGTGAGGTGAAGACAACATTCCCCCTAACCTTTGGCATACAGGCTCAACTATTTCAGAGCAACGAGTTGGCCACCTGGCCTTCTCTAACCTATGGCACACAGGCCCAAACTTTTCAGAGCAACTAGTTGACCACCTGGCCTTCCCTAATCCATGGGGGACAGGAGCACCCCTCTCAGACCTATGGGGTGCTAACCTTAACCGCCCTAATCTTTGAGAAATGTGCTCTACCTTCCCTGTACCCTGGGGTGGCAAAATTCTACCAGAACATCGGATGGGAACATCCACCCTGTTCAACCTTCCAGGCAAACTCACCCTCTCTGGACACATGGGTGGGGTTCCTCCCTTGGCCCAAGGCGATGTCTTGATTACAGATCTCAGCTTCCATGGTTTTCTCCTTAAAGCTGTTTCTCCTTCAATGTCTCCTTTCCATGTCCTTTTTAGTTCAAGTGAACAGTGGTTTTGTTCATACAGCTCTCAAAAACTTTGTTGGTTTAGCATGCAGGAAGCACGGGTCCAAGCCATCCGACAGTAAGACTTTCCACAAGTCTTTCCTCGATAACTCCATCTTCAATTCTGATTTACAATTTTCAGGTATAGCTAAATCTTCAAATGGGGCACTTTGATTTGGAAATTTGATTTCCAGAAACTTGGAAGTTCCAGAATCAGTTTCTGTTTTCTTTGTGCCCAAAAGTTCAGTCCTTAGTGTATTTCTTTCATCTAGCATTTTGCTATAAGCTACACGGAGAAGCCAAGCCACGTTCTCCAGGTTTACTTTGGAAAGTACTTCAGCTAAATGCTCAGGTTCACCGTTTTCAAATTCTGTCTTCCCTATAACACGAGGAGTTAATCTTGCTAAGTTCTCTGCAACTTTAAAACATGGATCGCCTTTCCTCCAGTTTCCAATTATAGTTTCATCATTAACTTCTAAGGCATCATAGAAAGTCTCTTTAGCGTCCATATTACTATCAACAGTCTCTTTAAAGTGATCTAGGCCTTTTCCATCAAGCATTTCACAATTCCTCCAAAAAATACCCCTTACCCATTTATAAAACCGTTCCAACATTTTGGTAATTGCAAAAAGGCACTCACCCCACTCCTCGGTACCAATTCTGTTTTAGTCAGCCACAGGTGTGCCTTTTGAAATATACCAAAGATTGGTCGGTCTTTATAAAGGGTATTTATTTGGGGTAGAAGCTTACAGTTACCAGGCCACAAAGTATAAAGTTCTTCCCTCACCAAAGTCCACGTGTTGGAGCAAGACAGCTGCCGACGTCTCCAGGGTTCAGGCTTCTGGGTTCCTCTGTTCCTGGGGCTACGTTTCTCTCCGGGCTTAGCTTCTGCTTCTTCCACAAGTTCAGCTGTAGACCATGAGGCTCTCTATGCTTTGTGTCTCTCCACAAGGCCAGCTTTAGACTATCGGGCGAACGGCTCACTCCAACATCAGAGCTGCTTCTCAAATCTCCTCCTCTCCTCACTGCTGCCTTTTGTCTAGCCTTTTATACTTAAGACCACACCCACCGAGGGGTGAGGCTCAACGTCCCACTGGCGTGGCAGTTAACGCCCTAATCATAACTTAATCATGCCCAGATGAACAGATCAGTTTACAAGCATAATCCAATTTATATTTTTGGAATTCATAATTAAATAAAACTCAAACCATTACAATGAGCAATGTTAGAATTGTAGCTGCTGCTGCTATCAATGCCAGAGACCTGGTAACTCTTGATTTTTGCATTGTGCTTTGTTTTTAAACCAAATTATGTTTAATTAAAATTATTATTTTATGAGGAGAATGCCTCAGTTCACTTCAAACAAAAAACTGATTAAGGCTTGTTTAGTTGATTACTACAAATCCATTTTTAAAAAATTTTATTCAAAAGTTTTCTTCATTTAAGATAATTAATTCCCAATAAAATAGGTAAGGACTATGTGCTTTATGTACTTTTAACTAGGATGAACCCATAAAAATGTAAGCGCAGGAGCTAACGAGGGTCCTTAAGAAAGCTTCAAGGAGGCCCTGAAATGGTAAATTTTTCTCGCATAAAGGTGAATAGCTTTGAACAGATTTTCAGAGGGACTCAAAATTCCTCCACTCGCAATAAGAGATTAAAAATACAGTAGTACCTATGAAGCAGATAAGAATTTAAACTCAGTCACATTTCTGTTTCAATTCTAAACCACTGACATGTTATGTAAAAATGCATAAATGTGAATAAATATACAAATAAATATCAATAACCAGTAATTAAAATAAAAGAGTTGCTTCTCATGAGCCATACATTGCCAACACAGGTACTAATACAATAAATAAATAAATTTCTTGGCAACTTACAGTTTAATAGCAACTACCTCATAAGATGAATCAGATCTAATATAACTCTATTAGAAGGAATGTATTTAAAATCATTCTGGATAAGGAAGTGGCTATTCTATTTTTAAAGATCTTTGGGGAAAAGATCTATCCTTAAGTAACCATTTTCATTAGGCAAAGTTTTATAGCAAAAGGATCAGTCACACTGTAAACTGACCTGTTTGCACAGTCATTTGTTGCTTGGCACATCTTGCTGGTCAAAAGAAAAGCCCTTACCTAGGATAAATGTCACCAAAGACATGGCCCAATAGCTGGACACGAGCCAAGTAGCCTAGGAGTGGGTATACAGTCATCATCTGGAAGAGCAGGAATATCCTTGCAATGAAGGACAGGATGTCACTGCTAGGGAAGTTGTCTAAAAAATTCTAATGCAAGAAAGATAACAAAGAAGTGTTAAAAATCAAATTCAGGATATATGAATTTATAAAATAGATTGTCTTTTGCTAATTTTGCATATAGGTACTACTCAAATTGTGGTTTGTGGACTGGCGTTCGTCCACAAACTGTTTTGTTACTATTCTGCAGTGATAAGCACCGAAACTGAAAGTATTCAGAAGCTTTCATAGAAATTTTTTCCCTTTATTTTTATTCATTTTTATCATTATTTTCATAGAAATTTGACATTGCTATATTTTAATTCTATTTTATAAAAATATCAGTCTGCAATGGATTTGACATAAAAACAATCAACAACAAAACCTTGTCCTTTACCACAGACAGTTTGAGAAGTGCTGCTCTATAAGGTTCAAGCATATCACTTAAATTTGTTTTAATAAATTTAAATGGCTAATTTAATTCAATGCTATTTTATCCTCTCTAGTGCTCTTGATTTTCCTCCTCTGAAGCATTGTAGCACTTTCAAAGTAAAGATTATAGAATAAGGTGAGAGTATATATATCTTCTAATGTTAACATTGTTTACTTTCTATTACTCAGTAGAAAAAGATTTATTTCTACTCCCTTCCATGACCTTTTTCTCCATTTTTATTTGGTATCTAAAAAAAATTACTCTGAATTAAAAAAAAATTATTCCTTGCAAATACAAATACCACAGATATTCCTATTCCCAAAGGAGTAGGCTTCATGAGGTTGTTAACATAAGGGAAATATCTAACAAATGGCTTCCTGAGAACTTCTGAAATCAAGGAAATTATGAACAAAAGAACATTTTAAGCTAGCATAAGAGCAATAACTCAAACCTTAATATTTTATAAAGATGAGAACATTAACATTATTCTGCTGAAGTAACCTTTATAATTCGTCTGTAATAAACCACACTGTATATTCCACCACACTATAATGGAGGAGGAATTTCTTCTGACTAGAAAGTTACCTATGAAATGCTATTTGTCATGAGAAATTCTTCAGTCAGTAAACCAGAGACTATACTACTCCTAAATTTATGATAGGGGCAAATCAAAGAAAATATTTAAGATAACCTTTTAGTAGAAGAATTTTTCTTTTATGATTTCTCTTTCTCTGTCTCTCCCTCCCTTCTCTTTTTCTCTAACAGCCAAATAATATTTCTTTGTTTTGCTGCCTGTCAGTCCTAAAATTGACAATCAGACCTATCATTAGGTCCTCATGTACTAAGACACCAGATTATCAAGAGCATCTGGATAATAAGGGAGTTGAATGTATGCTCTGAGGAGGTTTTGTACTTACATGAGAATACTAGCAACTTCACACAAGGAGAAATAATATGCCACACAAAAGTAATTATTTATTTGAGCTTCATGATGTGCCCAGCCTGGAGTATATTATTCTCAGTGAGTCCATCCAAAAATGTGATTGAGTATATATTATATCATTTTATGGAAGAGAATATTGAGGCTCAGAAAGAACACAGAAGGTGCCCAAATTCCTACACTTAAGAGTAAATAGTAGACACAGTATTCAAACCCAGTACTATCTGATATTATATTCTTGCTACTTTAACACCCTGCCTGCTATGCAAAAATGAAGGTATAAATAATCTCACAAGGAGGGTACATAGTGCCTTACCTGCTCAATACAATCTTTGGATAAGGGTGGTGAAGGAAATGAAGCAAAAACCAGGACTCCAATATAGAGATACGTTAATGTCACCAGCATATAAGCAATGGATAAGTCTCTCACCTGTCAATAGAGAATTAAATTCCCACAAAACTGAATAAATTTGCATTAAGTAAGTTTACCTGAATAGCCTAATTAAGAAGAATGAGAAATAAATACAAGATTTATCTTTTTACTTTGGGTGTGTGTACCTTTGAAGTATCTAATCTGTTCATACAAAGTGGTTAAAACAAAAGTCACATTCTTTACAACGTCTGTCAATTTTTTTTTGCTAGTCTTGAATATGCAGGCTAAGCTACCTGTCGGCAGAACTTCGGAAGTTATCATAAATGGTAGTATAACACAACTGAAGCTCTGACTTAATTTCAAAAGGTATTTTATTTACCAAATTATAAAATTTTTAACTAAAATGAGAAAGCTAAGGGGTAACAAGAAAGTAAGTATAAGCGACCTTCAGTATAATCTTCCAAATTTTTAAAAATCTCTTTTGGTAAATTAACTTGTTAAATCATCAATGCATGCCTAAACCAAGAGAGTGGAACATACTAAAATATATTTAATAAAGAAGGAACGCTAAAGAGGAGACAATAAGCTGGCATTAAAAACAAGTTTAATAAACGTAAAGAGTAAAGTAAAGGAAATAAAAAAGCAGCTGCTAAAATAGCTGCACAATATTGTTATTGGAATCAATAAATATATAACATTAAATAAAACAAATTGCTTTCTCCCACTGCTGTTCCCACCCTCCCAATCTCTCATCTCTATCACAGTGAAAAACTCTAAGATATTTAATGCAGCCAACTTTCAGACCCAAACAGAAGAGAACCCACAGCTGAAAAATCTGGTCTCCATCACCTTTAAAGTTATAAGTAAACATTCAGCATGACTAAACTATGGCCACAAGCCTATTAATTTTGTATTTTAAACAGAAATTACTTTTAAAACTAAGAAAACACTATAAAAATTATACACATTTTATTTTAGTTTTATGTTATGTTTGATACCACAATAAGAAAACCAGACATTTGATATTAGGGAATATTTCTGAATTTTTGGAAAACTTTCCTCGTTAAATGGGCTAAATTTAGCAACAGTAGACAGTTATAAACTTGAATGCTGATAAATTCACTTAAAAGGCAGGTAACAAGCTATGAGAAATTCTACAGTCAAGTCGAATCTGATTATCAGCTTGAAAATAAGCCAGAGATATCCAAAGTTAGATGGTGAGTAGGCGTACAGAATCTAGATTGTGCAGATTGGTCCCAGACCCTTCAAAGAGCTCTAATTCTTGGAGGGAGGTGAAGCTGACCAAACTTCCAGAGAGGATCTCAAAGTCTTCCCTCTTTCATTCATGAAGCTCTAGGGGCCCATCACAGGTTAGACTTAAGCCACCCCTAGGGTTGCCTCATGCTCTTGTGTGGGGTGAACAGAACTGAACTGGCCAACTCCTATTTACATATCAAAAGGTAGTAGTATCCTATTAATATGCCTGCAAGTCATTCTACTCTTAACCTCTTCAATCCCACTCAAGAACAGAGATAGCCGTGGAAAAATCCAAAATCTTGGGGAGCCAAAACAGTTGTAGAGGGCCAGAAAGAGCTACTGTACAAAACAGTCTTTAGCCTATTGTCACCTGATTCCATATTATTTAACTGGCTTCCTAAAAAGACACGGATGTTAGCATACTTAGGGGGAAATCTGATAAAGATGAGAGAGCTAAGACGACCCCCTTCCCAATTTGATAATTTCCCCCTTTTGCTTCCCTGTTCCCATGGCACTGTATTATACTATTGTAGCTATCAATAATTTTTATTAATCCATGTTCACGGTATGAAAGGTCATAAGTGGAAAGAAAATGTCCATCAAAACCCAAAAAGTAGCCAAGATTAAGAGCTTTTGTATATGTTAGTATTTTACTTTACTTTTTCTATATCTAAGTGGGTCTGTATTACTAGACTATGAGATCCTAAAGTACAGAGACTGTTTTTTTCATCTTTATACCCCCAATACCCAGCAAAACACATAATAGGACTTCAATAAATAGAGATAAATAAAAACAATCACATTGACTATGTTTTTAAAGTGCTTTAAATACTGACTAGGTGTGAGGCTCTGTGCTAAGCGCATTACATGTATTATCTCATTTATTCCACATAACAACCTTATAATGTAAGTACAATCTGAGCAAACTAAATGCAACAAGGCTAAAACTAATTCATGGCTACAAAGTAAGTAGCTGGTGAAGTCAATATCCAAACCAAGGTCTTTCTGGCTTCAAATTATATGCCCTTCTCTACTACAATGGAGAGCTGGCAAGTTTCTAATGCATTTGTGTTACAGCTAAATAAACAATGATATTGAGAATAAAGAAAGAGAGCTAACAAGTCACAAAGGATATAACAGAGCATATATATAGATGTAAGAGAAATACTAAAATCAGAAAAGTTTTATTTAATATACATTCAGTAGAACTGGGTCAGGAGCTGCTCTTACCTAAAAATACTCTAATGAATAGAAATGATGCTAATGAGGTACAGCATGATCCTGGGAAACACACCACCTATGAACACCATGCAAACATGGGCTATACTAGTCTCTGGCTCAAACCCAAGGCATCTCTGTACCAGGCCTGGAGATGTAGGCTCTTGAAATCTCATTTCATGGAAAAGGGTGTGGAAAAGCATCTTTTAGAAAATGAGGCTCAAAGCAATGGCTGGCAGGGTTAATGGTAGGGAGCTAATGACAGGTAGAACACCAACTCAGAATGCAGATTGTGTTTACAACAAGGCCAAAAAATGAGTCTGGGGGCACATTCTGTTTGTGAAAACACAGTTTATAATTTGTTCCACTTAACATTCATAGCGAAAATACAATCCAGTGGAGAATTTACTAACAAAAATGACAGAAACGGACCACACAGACCTACCCCAAATATTGACATAAAACTTCTGCTGATGTATACCCAAATAAATTATGCAGATCATATGAAAAAGCAAAATGTAAACAACTTAAAATATGAGGCATCTCAAATCCTTTTTTGGAAACTAAAAACAAAAGACAGACAAAACAAAACAAATTTAAAAAAGCACTGCATACGTTCTGATCCAAACATGAGGAAGTACCAAGAGTTAGTTCACCTACCCAGGATGGCTATAAGGAATACATAATCAGATGGTAAGAAATGAATTGGATGATCTGCAACCCTACAGCTTTTTTTTTTTGGTAGCATATGGCTTATTAAGGAATAGAAATATCACATTTAGTCATACATACAAAAATTACCTTTAGTGAAAAAAATTACATGCTATTAAGCCAAACTTGGAAAACCTAGAACATTTGATCATTACACCTATTTAGGAGCTTCATTGTTCTTCTTCAAAATGTCTTTAGATGCAAGCTCAACTATTATTTATAGAGAAGAGGAGAGGGCCTTTTCTGTTTATAGCAGTTTGGTATTATTGATGAAATCCAAAAAGAAATATTGGATTATGTTTGTAAACTGCTCTTTTCCTCTGGGCGTATTAGAGTGTATTGGATTCAGAGGTTTTACTTTTACTTGATTAAATAATGATTAAGGCTTTGATTGGGCCACATCAGTAGGGCATTGAGTCTCTCCCCCTTGGTGGGTGGGGACTCACAGATAAAAGACATGGCAAAGGACAAAGTTGCAGGTTTTTTTTTAATGCTGGAGTTTTAATACTGGAGCCGGGGGAAGTAAGCACACAGAAGAGCTTGGTCGTGAGGAAGGAGAGAAGGCCCCAGAAAAAGAGCCATTTGCCTGATAGTCTACAGCTGGCCTTGCGGAGAGACACAAGCCCTGGGAAGAGGAACCCAGGAAGCCTGAACTATTGACAGATGTCGGCAGCCATCTTGCTCCAACATGTGGCAGCAAACTTTGGTTTGGGAAGTAACTTATGCTTTATGGCCTGGTAACTGTAAGCTTCTACCCCAAATAAATACCCTTTTATAAATGCCAACAGATTTCTGGTAATTTGCATTAGCACCCCTTTGGCTAACACACTGTTCTTTTGTCTTCTTTTCTACTTTCAAACTTTTGTTTACTGAGCTTGGAATAACTAACTCAACATCAACATTACAAATTCAGAGTCCCTGGCAAGTTTCACATTTTCTGACTTGAATCTCGAGAAAATATCACGTCATGTTATTAACAAGACTTCTATAAGTCTACTTATTGAGCCCCCCTAAAAGGTCTAATCGTTAAATAAATCAAATGACAAAGTTTTTCTCAGAATATACTACCCATTTAGCTTAATTTATGCTAATATATAAACTTAAGCATAATCAAAAGTACAATGTATACATTTAAATAGTGTTTAGAATGTGGCTGGCACATACTAAGTGCTCAGAAACGCTAGCTTTATCATTAGTAGTTATTAATATTTTAGGAGAGTAACAAGGTATAACTGATTTTTTAAAAAAGAGACTATCACTTCATATCCTAGTTTCAATTAAGACAGTAAAAAGCGTCATCTATTGAGAGCCATTGAGTATATACTTTGGGTGGATTGTACATATATCACAGTGAACCCCGTGGTGAATGATGGACTGTGGTTAAAAATACAACTATGAAAATGTTCTCTCATGAACTATAACAATGAACTATAACAAATATACAATATTAATACATGGTGTTAATAGGATGGTTTGTGGGAAAAATACACCGAATATAAGCTATGGACTATAGGAAACAGTAATATTGTGATGATGCTCTTTCATCATTTGTAACAAATGTGTAAGGTGTTGGTGTTGGGGTGATGTATGGGAATCCTGTATGATATGCATGATTGTTCTTCAAAAATTTGTGGGGAAAAAAAAAGCTATCATTGGAGTAGGGGTAAAAAAAAAAAGCATCATCCATTTAAACCTTTGTTTTAAAAATATGTGACAAAAGTTCAGTCAGATTTTATTAGCTGATTCTAGGACATATTAGCTCTATAAAGCTTTAGTTACAAAATTTAGTGGAAAGAAGAACTCATTTTATGATATATATGTATGAAATACAGATTTCAAGGCCCATTGAGTGTTCTAATAAGAAAAGGAGAGACTCTTCCTCAGTCCTTGAAGACCCTCTCTATTAAATCCTGAGTTTCTCCCACACTGAAACATGTCCACCTCAAGGTAAACAAGGTGTGACTTTCCAGAGAAGCAATTCTACTTAAGATTTTTGGGGAACAAAAATTAAGTACAGACAGTCTTTGCTTTGCATGGTAGTATGATTTGTTTTTTTTTAAGGAGGTACTGGGATTGAATCCAGGACATTGTACATGGGAAGCAGGCGCTCAACCACTGAGCTACACCCGCTCCCCAATGAGAGTTGGGTTTTTCATTTGCTTATTTGTTTGTTTGTTTTTAGAAGGTATCGGGAATTGAACCTGGGACCTTGTACATGGGAAGCAGGCGCTCAACCACTTGAGCTACATCTACTCCCAAGTATGATACTGTAAAAATGATTGTGCAACCTGAAACTGTACATAGTAATCAATGGGGAAAATTATAATTGTTCTGTGACGTTTAATAATTTTTGTCAAAACACTGAAAATTCTCTTCCTGTTGGTTACAAATGTATAGGGAAATGAAGTTAGTATAGCTAATATTTATTTAGTACACTGCAACTTAAAACATCAGAAACATCGGGAATTAAAATGTTTTATTTCATTTTAAGAACTTAGCAAGAGTGGTTTGGACAGCATTTGCTTTCTTCTTTTGCACTTAAGGAATGAGCATCTTACCTATGCCCTGCTGAATTGCCATACTCCTTTTTAAGTTTGAATCATCCTTTGTACTTTTAATGTCATGAAATATCTCTGAGAATTCTTTTAATGTGAAGTTTTTTGCCAGTGTCATCTCTGTTGGGACATCTTCATTCTTTTTGTCATAACTTCTGGCTGCACATCTAGAGTCTCTTTAATGCGGTGGTGCCAACATTTCCATAATCAGCTATTTCTAACTACATATATCTTCAACTCAAATTTCATTTCCAGAATTATTGCTTTTTATTTCTTTCTTTGTGGCGCTTTCACCTTTGTTTGCCAATTCCCTCTTTCAATTATCCATATTTGTAAAATATCATATGGGTTTAACCTGGGCAAAGAAGGAGGCAACACATTTATCTGCTTTGTAGTCTGTATGGGAACTGACTAACAGATGCACAGTGACCAATCACCGACAGACTCTGAAAATAGGGACGTGCTTGGTCACTGTTCATGGCACACCTGTTATTTATGTAGTAATTTATGGACTGAAGAGCTAACCCCAAAGGCTGTACTTTCGGTAATTGCTCACAGTTCATATACTGCGGTAACCAAAATTTGAATTGTATTGTTTGGGTGAACTATGTAATTTAACTAAACTATAGTAATGGAAATTTATGTATATAGGAACTAGGAAAAGTGAAAACTCCCTGTAATTTAAGTGGTTAATAATTTTAAGACTATTCCTAGTAAGACAATTATGAGCACAATAAAAATATGCATGAGGTTTAAAGAGGAAACATGAGACTTCACTGAAATTATGTTTTTCATCCCCACATTCCCATGAATACAAGGTTGTTCTCTTCTGTAATTCGGGAAACTGGTGGTAAAGTTTGAGAAGCATAGTGAAATAGAGAGAGTGTTCCAATATATGAAAATTTTACTTCACAAAATGGCTTCTGGAATAGTTGTTCTAAATTAACACAAGATAACACTTGAAAGGGATAGACAGAAAACTTCGTTGGCACCAAGGTATATAATATATACACTATTAATGACCTATACACTATTTCCTTTTTTTAAGTTGTGAAGTTGTGGGTTACAGAACAATCATGGATAAATAGAGGATTCCCACATACCACCCTATTATTAGTATCTTGCATTGGTGTGGAACATTTGTTGTAAGTGCTAAAAGCACATTTTTATAATTGTACAATTAACTAGAGTCCCTGGCTTAACTTAGGGGTCACTATTTGTCGTGTAGTTATATGGATTAAAAAAATTTTTTTTCTAGTACCATATATACAATGAGAAACTTCTCCTTTTAACCCACATTTAATTCAGTGCAGTGATTACATTCATAATGTTGTGCTACCATCACCATGATCCATTGCCAAAACATTTCCATTGTCCCAAACAGAAACTGTACATTTAATCCTTAACTCCTTTTTCTGAATCTACTCTGTCCCCTGTTAACCTATATTCTAGGTTCTGACTACGAGTTTGCTTATTCTATTTCATATCCATGACATCATACAATATTTGTCGTTTTGGATCTGGCTTATTTCACTCACCATAACAATGGCTGAATAATATTCCATTGGGTGTATATACCACATTTTAAAAATTCATTCATTGGTTGAGAGACAGCTTGCTTCCATCTTTTGGTAAATGTGAATAATGTCACAATGAACACTGGTGTTCAAATATCTGAGTCCCAGCTTTCAATTCTTCTGCATATATACCTAGAAGTGGGAATGCCAGGCCATATGGTAATTCTATACTTAACTTTCTGAGCAAGTGCCAAACTGTCTTCCACAGCAGCTACACCATTTTACATTCCCACTAACAATGAATGTTTCTATTTCTCCACATACTTTCCAACACTTCTAATTTTTTTTTAATAGTAGCCATTCTAGTGGGTATGAAATGATATCTCATTATGGCTTTGAGTTGCATTTCCCTAATGGCTAATCATGTTGAATATCTTTTCATGGGCTTTTTGGCCATGTGTATATTTTCTCTGGACAATGTATATTCAAGTATTTTGCCCATTTTTTAGTTGGGCTGTTATCTTCTTGCCGAATTGAAGGAATTCATTATATACTCTGGATATTAAATCCTTATTAGATATGTAGTTTCCAAATACTTTCACCCATTTTGCAGGTTTCATTTTACTTTCATGACAAAGTCCTTTTATGTGCAAAAGTTTTTAATTTTGATGAGGTCCCATTTATCTATTTTTAATTTTCTTGCTTGTGCTTTGGGTATAAAGTATAAGAAATCATTACCTAGCACAAGGTCCTGAAGATGCTTCGTTATGTTTTCTTCTAGAAGTTTTAGAGTTCTGGTTCTTATATCTAGGTCTTGGTTCCATTTTGACTTGATTTTTATATGTGGTGTGAGGTAGGGGTCCATGTGCATTCATTTGCAAATGGATATCCAGTTTTCCCAGCACCATTGTTGAAGAGACTGTTCTTTCCCAATTGAGTAGTCTTTGCTCCTTTGTCATGCAGTTACCATAAATATAAGGGTTGATTTCTGAATTCTCAATTTGATTGCATTGGTGTGTATGTCTGTCCCTGTGCTAGTGCTATATTGTTTTAATTACTGTGGCTTTGTAATAAATTTTCAGATTGGGAATTGTGAGCCCTCCAAATTCATTCTTCTTGTTCAAGATGGCTTTGGCTATTTGGGACCCATTTCCCTTCCATATAAATTTGATGACTGGTTTTTCCATTCCTATAAAGAAGGCTGTTGGAATTTTGATAGAGATTGTGTTGAATCTTCAAATCATTTTGGGTAAACTGACATCTTAACAATATTTAGTTTTCCAATCCATGAACATGGACTGTCCCTCCATTTACTTAGGTATTCTTTTACTTCTTTTAGCAATGTTTTGTAGTTTGCTGTGTAGAAGTTCTTTACATCCTGTTTTGGTCAGCCACAGGCGTGCCTTTTGAAATATACCAAAGATTGGTCGGTCTTTATAAAGGGTATTTATTTGGGGTAGTAGCTTACAGTTACCAGGCCACAAAGCATACAGTTCTTCCCATATCAAAGTCCACGTGTTGGAACAAGATGGCTGCCGACGTCTCCAGGGTTCAGGCTTCCAGGTTCCTGTTCCCAGGGCTGCGTTTCTCTCCGGGCTTAGCTTCTGCTTCCACCACAAGTTCAGCTGTAGACCATGAGACTCTCTGTGTTGCGTCTCTCCACAAGGCCAGCTGTAGACTATCCGGTGAACGGCTCACTCCAACATCAGAACTGCTTCTCAAATCTGCTTCTCTAAATCTCTGCGACTCAGATCTGCTGCCTAGCCTTTATACTTGAGACCACACCCACCGAGGGGCGGGGCCCAGTTAATGCCCTTATCATAACTTAATCATGCCCAGATGAACAGATTAGTTTACAAGAATAATCCAATTTATAGTTTTGGAATTCACAATTAAATAAAACTCTGAAACCATTACACATCCTTGGTTAGATTTAGTCCTAGATATTTTATTATTTCAGTGGCTACTGTAAATGATTTTTTCCTCTTGATTTCTTCTTCCAATTACTCATTGCTAGTGTATCTCTCTTTCTCAGGTACCAGGATTCTGGGACCTCGTAAGTGGGAAGCTGGCACTCAACCACTGAGCTACATCGGCTCTCCTGAGTTAGTTTTTTTGTTTGTTTGACTGCTGTTTTTTATTTTTATTTTATTTTATTTTTTTAGGTGGCACCATGAACTGAGTCCGGGACCTCCCATGTGGGAAGCAGGCACTCAACTGCTTAAGCCACACCCACTCCCTGTGGGTGGCTTTTAATATAGGCCCTTTTTCATGTGGAGGAAGTATCTTCTGTTCCTAGTTTTCTAACTGTTTTTTTTATCAAGAAGGGGCACTGGATTTTGCCAAATGCCTTTTCCGCAACAGTGAGATGATCATATATATTTTTTTCCTTCATTCTGCTAGTGACATATTACATTGATTTTCTTATGTTGAACCACCCTTGCATACCTGGGATAAATCCCACTTGGTCATGGTATATAATTCTTTTAATGCTGTATTGGGCTTGGTTTGTTGTATTTTGTAGAGGATTTTTGCATCTATATTCACAACTGGAATTTTCTTGTGGTATCTTTAACTAGCTTTGGTATCAGGGTGATGTTGGCCTCGCAGAATAAATTAAGGAGTGCTTCCTCCTCTTCAATTTTTTGAAAGAGTGTGAGCAGAACTGGAGTTAAGTCTATTTGGAATGTTTTATAGACTTGCC
>PVKH010014151.1:0-16664 GCA_004027955.1 Chaetophractus vellerosus
AAAATGAAGTCATGCGCTGTAGGACTTAAATTAGCAAGTTGGATTGTGACGCGAGGAGGGAAAAGCATAAATTTACTTAACTTACTGTACCCAAGAAACTTATTTGAGGCTTGGCTTCAAAGGTCAGTCAAACCATTGTCCTCCTGGGTAGTAACTAGAATGTTGCATCCTGGGAAACTGGCAGATGTAGGAGGGGTACAGCCAAACGATGTCCTCGGCTAGTAAAGTGACTTTGTTTTCTGTCTGTGCTGCCCTCTTAGGGTAGATGTCCAAGACTGTTATTTGAGGAAGAAAGCACGTAACAGTGGATGGCCTTTCTTAAAACCAGTGTTACGGAAGCCTACCTTCACAACAGAAAGACAGCTTTTTGTATTAGTAATAGCTGCACTGTTTCATAGTTTTAGCTAGAAAAATTGCAGGTGTTTTTCTGGCTACAAATAAATTTCAAGTACATCATATGTAGGCATAATTAACTATGACATTGGCACAAGTCCACAGTCCCCTCTTCACAAAAACCTATGAAAACACGTTTAGGTAAACTTGGCCAAACCCATTTGTCTACAATTTTTCTTCTTCAGTATACTTAAACATTTCACTGAAGAAGTACAGATATTCAACTAAGTGATGTTGAACTCGATAATAATTTCTTATAAGGACCTTAAAAAGCTAGACTGCTATCTCAATTTTGGTCCAGTTTACTAAGTAGTCGGTGTATAGTTATGTATAGAAGAAAGTTCTGCCATCTTAAGTGATTTATTCAAATCCAGAATATATTAGAGCTGACTTGGTACCTGGTCTTTGTTGATCAATCCACTTACCTTTATGAAACAGTATAGTAATTAGTCTCCAGAGATACTTTTAAGGGGAAAACTATACTGATGATAAAACCACTAGGGCATGATTCTAGGGTGGTTTTGTTTATAGAGATATAGAACAATGTCAATTTCAAAGGCTAGTAGCTTTTATCTTTGCCAGTATGCAATTATCTATATATTTTTTGACCTTTTATAATTGCAAACTTAAAATAATTTTCCTATTCCTTTTACTTGTGCTTAGATTTTTCTGTAAATAAACTTTGAAGACTTGGTTCTCTTGAATAACATCTGGAACAAGTATTAATAAGAGTGTATGGATTTAAATTCATAAAAGCTGTATGTTACTATTTTTTTAAAAAAAATTCTATCCACAGTCTGCTGTCTGCCCTTAGCCTAACTGCATTTTATATTACCATAGTTCCTTACGCTTCTTGACTGGCTTTTAATCCTAGATCTTCACTCTTCATGGTGGGGAGAATATGCCAGTATTAGCATTTAATTGGCCTTTTATATCTTCTCCCTCCCCACATGACAAGCTTGTGGTACTGAAATGTTGGATTTTGGAAATAGCTTTCCTTACATCTTCATGCAGTAAAATAATTGGTAGACTTCCCATGTGAGTTTGAAGATAATTAACATTTTTTTCCCTCATACTCAAACTGTGGTGGAGAGCCTGTTACCATGGTTTATGGAGAAGGTAGTTATTTGTAACTTATTTCCTAAAAAAAAAAAAAAAAACATGTTGGTGGGTGTATAATGTGTGTTCCTGCATTATTTATATACTTGGTAAAATCAAAAGAAAAGGGGAAGGGGTACAAAAGCTAGTTAGCATTAATTTTCTCTTTGAGACTAATCAACAATGTCTAAGGTAGAAAGGATAATTTAACAAATGACTTGTATGTAGTGCCTTTAAAAGTAGTTGTTAAGGCAGCATCCAAGCACAAGTGAGGTAGCAGGTAAATATTCCTAAGAATCACCATGTGGTTCACTGTAATTGGTGAAAATTTTAGGGACTATGATAGTAAGCATTATTTGAGTTGGTGGCCTCATGGTAATCTAGAACATAATATGATTGTTCCAAGGCTCATTTTTGTCCTGCAGATAATACTGAATTGGTACTTATTTATTTTAGTCTGTGGCTGGTTAATTTAAGTTGATGGTTATTTGGTTCTTACGGCTTGCAGTTTCAGTTTTCCTTTGTGCCAGAAAGTGTGGCACCTCTCACCCCCAGCCATCTTACAGATACCCTTTCTTTACTTTACTGGTCAAATTCTCTGGGACGTTATGGATGTCTCTGTGTAAGCCTATTATAGTATTGGCAGTGGTGAAAATGGGGCTAGAAATTGTGGTTTTTATTTTTATCTTTTTATGGTAATTAAGGGGAAGATACAGATTTGTTAAGAATTTCATAAAGCTATAATTAAACATTTTTATGGTTTGACATCGAAGAATTATTGGCATGCCTGCCTAAAGAAACTTGAGTAAAGACAGTTTTGGATAGAGGTCAGTAACTTACTTGTTGGAAATTTGAAGGTCTGTGAAGTTGAAGGGTACATGTATATATAATTAATGTTTTGGTATTTTGACTGTTTTGTTTTAATTTTGCACCAATTTTGTATAAAGCTCTGTGTAGTCCAAGGCTGGGATGACAGCTCTACCCTGCTCTTTACCTCTTGTTTTTTGCCATTCTCAGTGTACATTAGATTCTGTGGTCCTAGGTTGCTCCAGCTCCCTGGCCAAATCAGTCTGAATCCTAGTCAACAGGAAAAAGAAAAGAGATGGCCATGTTTTCCCCTCTGGGGATACCTTCCATAGTTGCATATAAAATGCTTTGTATTTTCTTGGCCAAGATTTAGTTACATGGCCAGAGCTAGCTATAAGGGAGGCTGGGATGTTTGGGGTAACCATACGCCAAGATTTTGGGGTTCTATTCTTGAAGAAGACTGAGACAATTAGCAGTCTGTTATGGGAAGCAGGTGTTACCTAAATAAATTTGCCTTTTTTAAACTATACATCCATAGCTCCCTAGTTTGAACTGTAGGCTATAAAAAAGTCAGAATAATTAAAGATAGTAGAGAGTATTTTCAAGATTGATACCAACAGTAATGTAACAGAGGACATTTTGAAAACAATACTCAAATTTTTAAATATCTTACAAAGATGCATGCATGAAGTGATAATTGTATGAGAGTCACATATTCATAGAGCACTAATTCTTGGCTATATCTTTTTACAGGCATGTCATGTTACCCAGAGAACTTTCTAAACAAGTACCCAAAACCCATCTAATGTCTGAAGAAGAGTGGAGGAGACTTGGTGTCCAGCAGAGTCTTGGCTGGGTTCATTACATGATTCATGAGCCAGGTGAGCTTTGCTAGTTATTAGTAAAGCATAGCTGAGTTAAAATAGTACTGGTTATGGTTATTTATTTATTTATTTTTTTTTTAAGTAGCATTGACATTCAGCGATATCTCAAAGTGCAGGATAAGTTTGATGGGATATGGCTGCAAAGTGCAATCCTTTTCTCCCTGGAGAGGGCTCTAATTTTATAATAAATAAAATACCACAGGGGTGAAAGGTACTATATTATTCTACCTGCAAAAATAACTGAATTTTTAAAATTGGCTCTTTACTTTAAAATGTGTCTCATTAATAATAGGAAACAAAAGTATTTTACTGTAAGTATATCTAGAATTTTGATGTCCCTTCTTTTAAGAATAAGAATTTACTTTAAGACAATTTAAGTATATAGAAATTGATGTATTTGGAAGGGATTTGTCTTCCTTTGACCCCTAGTTTTACTACTTGCTAAAACTACCAATGAAGGGAAAATTAACATTTTACAGTTCTGATTTAGCCTTAGATTTGCATTTGCCTAGCAAGTCATCTGAAAGCTGTTTAATCCTAGATACAACTGCTAGGTGTGGGGGGTGGTGTTCTCTTTAACATTAAGTTTAAGGTAATAGCATACACACAAATATGCTATCTGATATGGATGTGAATGCTTATGCTATTATGTGGTGTTTACCAAATGTTTTGTGGGTATTAATATACCTACAGACAAAAACTTTGTGGGGTTACATTCCACTTTGGGATTATTAAACCTTACTTAAAGGGTTCATAATGCTTTGAACAAATTATGTAGAAGCTGAACTGGGTAGAACTAAAGCTGTCTTGCTTTCTATTCTTTTGTTAAAAATATCCTCAAGAATTCTAAGACTCATAATTTTCTTGGGGTCAGGGCACATAATCAGGGTTCAAAGTGTCAGTCTCCAGATAATAGAAAAGCAATGGAGGAATGTAACAGATCCCTGGGGCCCATCTAGTCAGTCTATGGACTGGCCCTTTGGGTTTGGGAGCTGCATTTTTTACAAGCTCCTGGTAATTTTTGATGTTTATCAGTGTGAGATCCACAGTTAACTCTTCTGCATAGGTAACTGATTTGAATCCAGTGTCTTTTCCTCTTAAAGAGAGAGCATTTCTCCTTTTCACTGGAGTTGAGATTCTTAAAAGGTAGGAACCATTCTTCCCAAACTAGCTTCTCTCTACCATGCTTTATCTCCAGGGTGGATAAAGCTAAAACTCTAGGGAAATGTTCTTATTGTCAAGTCATTTTCTTCTGTTTACTGTTGACAATGACTGTCACTTGAAATGCTTCATACTAGTTTAGTCAACTCAATAATGTAACATTAATTGACCACAGATAAATTTATTTTGTTTCTTTGAATTTTAATTGGATGAATGAAAATTAACCATATTAATATGATATAAAACATTCTCTTTCCACAGAACCACATATTCTTCTCTTTAGACGACCTCTTCCAAAAGATCAACAAAAATGAAGTGTATCTGGGAATCGTCAATTAAATCTTTTTCAAATTTAATGTATATGTGTATATATGGTAGTATTCAGTGAATACTTGAAAAATGTACAAATCATTCATCCATACCTGTGCATGAGCTGTATTCTTCACAGCAACAGAGCTCAGTTAAATGCAACTGCAAGTAGGTTATTTTAAGGGGTTAAGATACAGTTTCTTGTGGTCAGTTTTTCTCTTTAATATTAAAAGTGCCTGTTCAACTTTACCTGTTAAATTTGTTTAATAAAGTTTGTATGTTGCATTTATCACTTTTGAGGTTTTTGAGTTGTGTTTTCTTAAGGTTAGTTTGTGACTGTTAAGATAGTTCTAAGATATTTTACAATTTTAGCCCCAAGGAAATAGACTTTCTTTAAAGAAATAAAATGTTAAATGGGTTTAAATACTTACCTGTACTCTTCTACTTATCTAAGAACAGTTACTACCTACCAGTGGCTTTGAGGAAACCCCTTAATTCTATTTATCCTCTTTTCCCTTTTGCCAAGCATATTTTGAATCTGTAAAGGCACCTCTGGAATCGCCTTTTTAAGGAAAATGTTAGTTGCAAACACATGCTACTTATTACTATTTAGGAGAAAAGAAAGACCCCCCCACCCCATCTTCCATTCTTTAGAAAGGGGTATCTTACACAGCATGGGTACAGTGACTATTAAAAGTGGTGATGGGCACCAGCCTAGAATAGGTCGTGGAGGTCCAGGGTAACAATCAGAAAGAAGCCAGAACTGTTAAGTAAACTTCATTGCACTTCAGGGTGGACCAATAAGGATTAGTACAGCACCCAGGGATTGAGAGGGAGGTGTGGCAGATGCCACCTCAACCTCCAGTATAGATTTCTGCCAGACACTAGTCCTCTCAATTTTCCCCTGCTCTGAAGGTCTGGGCAGGCCTGGGCATTCAAGAAGCTTATTAAAGGAATGGAGCTGCATTTCCTGCAGGTTTTCAATTTGAAAATACCTGGAGTTATTTTGCAAGAGAAGGAGAGAACTCTACAATTTGGATTTTCTAGTATTTTCTGCCTGGGAAACCCTTACCTTTACACGGCCTGTATTTCAGGCAAACCATTTCCATTCTTTAAATCTATGGGCATTTTCCTCCAAGCCAAAAAGCAAGTGGTAAGCCCTCCTCCATCTTTGCTTCTGCCTAGTCCTTTCCCCAACTGTTGAATTTCATTCCACCACCTTTCCCTATACTTGTTTCCAAATAGTTAATCTTACCAACTCTTGTGTTCTGGCACTTTATACCCATTTCATAGTACTTAACACATTCTGCACTTGTTTAAAACACTGGCTGTGATACTTTTTTCCCCCATCCATTAAAACCATACTAATTTCCCATCTCTTTTACTCTGCTTTGCCCCAGCACATTTTTTATATTCATTAGCTATTTGTTGAAACTGGGAAATTATGAAATTAAATTCTGTTTTGTGGTTATCTCTAACCTGCTTTAAGTTTGTGCACATTAGAGGTACTAGTCTTCTGGTCTGTAGGATTTATAGGTTGTGCAATTCCCAGAAGTCACCAGCCGTGAGGAAATACAGGCAGATGCTGGTGAGGTGACCTCAAGCCTCTGCACAGGCCATTAGGAAACCTTTCTGCCCAGAGGTCACCACAGCAAGGCCCCTCCTTAACACCCTATCCAAGAAGCCCTCCTGCCCTTATATCTCAGGCCGGGACCCTGCCAAGGTCACACGAGTGAACTGTACTGCCTCATAACCTGGCTGATCCAAATCCTGCGCTTCCAGTCGCTGTTGCCTTTGCTCGCCCATATTGACATTCCAATACTTCAGGGTGGACATTAGGCTCCTTACATATGTGCAGAGGTCTACTAAACAGGCCAAAGGGGCAGAAGTAGGAGCCCGCGCGCAGCGCTATCGGTCACCTAGAAGAACGCATCTTGCTGGACTTCAAAGAACGTGCGAAATTACACCGGGATCTGCACAGGTAAGCCCCGCGGCCGCCCCACCACATCAACAAGCACTTCCGGTCGGCAGAGGGGCGGGCTCAGTCGCGTTTCTGTGACGCACTTCCTGGCGTCCCCTCCGAAGGCGGAAAAGCAGAGAGGAGAAACGTCGCCTTGCCTGTCCCGTCAGTCCAGGGGGCGGCTGCTGCTGGCCTCCCCTGCTGGGGCCTCTTCCACACCGTCGGCCATGGCCTCGGAGGGGCTGCGGGAGACCGAAGGCGAGGTAAGGGCCGTCAGGGCTCTGCCAGAGCTCACCGCGGTGGACGGAGAATGGCCGGGACTCCGCAGCTCTCCCTCTGCCACTCCCTCGGGTGTCGATGCTCGCTCTCTCCGTGGCCTTAACCCCCCCTCGGCACCCGAGTTGCCCAGGTCGCGGGCCGACGAAGGAGCGGTGGTCCACGAGTCATCATAAGTTGGTGACAGGCCTGCAGGAACCCCGGCAGCGCGTCCGCCCTCCCCGGCGCCGTGGGCCTGAGGCTGATGACGCCGCCGTGCGTCAGAGCACGACCCCCCGGCATCCGGAGGTCAACTTGCCCTCCCTTGGTGCTGCAAACACCTCCCAACCTTTAAAACGATGTCAAATGTATTGGTGTCAGAGAGGCCTGCTTCTGCATTCCCACCTCACGCGGGGGTGTGAAATTGTGCAAGCTTAGCGCCCTGAGGAAGGCGTAACTTGTTTGTAAACACCACATAACCACTAGAGAGAGCCCTGGCAATTGCTTAAATTAGTTTTAAATTCAAAATTTAAAAAGTGTTTGTAAAGTTCCCAGTACAAGTCAATGCCATAATACATCTGTAAAAATAAAATAAATACATCTGTATTCAAATTCCTGGGGCTCATAGCGGCACGATGATTCTGTAGCAAAGCATGCTTTTGCTTTTCAACCAAACAAGACTTAGTGGTTCGCTGAGTGAAAAGCAAATTTTTGTATAACATTTTTGAGAAGTTTAAAAGAAATAAACTTCTGCAATGTGTTTTGAGTTCTACAGCTGGTATTCCACAGATGTATTTGCAACAGTTCATACCAAAGCTGAGAGAGATAAAGAACCCTTATTCCAAAGGAAACTGTTGCTTGTGGACCTCACTATATAGTATGGACTAAGTTTTACTTCCCCTTTAATTTGTTGCTCTTTATTTTCACTTTACATTAGGAAGACTACTTTTTCTAATAATTAAAAAAAAAAGCATTGGGTAGATGCTGTTAGCCAATTTTGCCTTTGTTAGAAGTTTTTGAATAACAGCACTGCAATTAGCATCTCTGGGGGCTGTTAGAATTGAGCACCTCTTTGGGAGTTTTTGTTTGTTTGCATTTGATTGATCTCAGAATGTACGTAGCCAAAACCCCCTTTTTTTCCCTCAGGGCATCAAGTTATCAGCAGATGTCAAACCATTTGTCCCCAAATTTGCTGGGCCAAATGTGGCGTGGTCAGAGTCCTCAGAAGCATGTGTCTTTCCTAGCTGCGCAGCCACATACTACCCATTTGTTCAGGAACTACCAGTGACTGAGTAGGTATCTTTCTAAATGTCGTGTGTTACTGAGGGGGCTTTATTTCTTGGCTTTTGAGGGTGGTTAGACACTTAAACGTTCTTCATAGTTGCTAGAGAAAATGATCCTCGGCCAAGGGTCTGAGCCAGTAGCACAACTTAACTGTGATGTACCAAAAAACTGAAGTTAATTTTGTTCTCTTTTTTTTCCCTCCATACTTACTGTTATTTTACATATAAAAGTATGAAGACTGCATTTCATTTATGTGTAGGAAATGCAGTTGCAGGGTCATTTGCATAAAATAGATCATGCATGTTTGTACATGTTTAAAAATCCACGAATCTAATGGGAGAGGAGATGGCTGTGGAAGGAACAAAATTCATGCTCTTCATTTTCAAGGTTTAACATTAAAAATCTTGCCGGGGGAGCAGTGGAAGCTAGCAATCATGGCCTTCTTGTGTGGCCAATTCTTTGGAAATTGCTATTTTTTTTAGCTTTTGACCAGATGCGTTATATATCTCTTATAGAGATGGATATTTAAAATTTTTATTTTAAATCCTTACTAATTGGAGTTGAAAGAAGGCGTATGTTTTCCTTTAAATTTTCCTTTTCCTGTTGGAAATTCATTCCCTAGGTAGTTACAAAATGGCTCCTACTATTACCTGATTTTAGAAAATAATTGTTGACCTTTCACTTAATTGTGTAGACTTACTTTTAAGGTCAGCATCAGCTTCAGAACTTGTGTAAGAGTCCTTGTGCTTTATGTTCCCTTGATGTGGTTTAACCTTGTTTCCTTTTTTGTGTGCCTGTGTGGTATGATTGTAAACAGTTTATTTTTCACATACATCCTAGAATTGAATTCATGAAAATGCTATTTAGAGTAGATGAGGAAATCATTGAGTTGTCTGATGTATTTAGGAAATATTTAAAGTTCTATTTTTGCCAGAAGTCGAACTTCTGCCTTTATATGCCAGAGTTCTTTGGTAGAAATACCCTATTTTGCCACTGTAATTTCTTTGTAAAAGGGAGCTTGGCATGAGTTTCATTTGGGTTGTTCCTTACCTTGGGAGGCTCACGAAATAAGATACAAAATATATCTCACTCAGTGACAAGAATTCTAAGCCATGTGCAGGGTGGGATTCTAGTTAGCCAGAATAAAGGTAGAAAACATTCTTAAGGCTAAAGCAACATTTTGGCAGTGATATGAATCAGGATTCATCAGTGAATCCAAGGACCGGTAGTGCTGAATTTAGAAATGAAGTTTCTTAACCTTTATCCCTATTTAGCTTTTTTTTTTTAATTGTTTATCACCAAGGCAAAGAAAGCATCCCAATATTCCTCCTGGCCAAACAAACAAACCAACAAAAAACAAGGATAAAGTAGGTATTAAACTATAGGGGAAAGGCTAGAAAGAAAAAGAACCTCTAAAGTGGGGATGAAATAATGAGACATTCCCTAATTGAGAATTGATTATTTAGGTTAAGGATTACGTTATTCTATTAAAATTTTGCACAAATGGAGATCTCCTATTGTAGTGAAAAGAAAAGCAGAATTTGCCTTAATAAACACATTTCTTCTTTCCACTTGTTCCTCTCCATAGCAGTCTAAATCATCTAAGCATGTTCCCTTCCTTTATCTTCTCTTGGAGAAGGTATGGTAACCTTTTACAGAATCTGTCTACCTCCAGTAGCTTAAGCACTGCATGCAAATATATTTTACTTAATTCATTCAGAATTAATTATTGAAAAGCTACTACATATACTACAATATATGAAAAACACTAGATGCTAACAGGGAAAATGCTTATCTCATGGACTATACTCTTCTTTTTGCCTATCTTATATAGACTTGACTTGATAAAGATGAAAGAAATATGCCATTCTCCCCCAAAATGGTATAAGACAAAGAAATACCAATAGAAATATCCTGTTTTAGAATTTGCCGTGTTTGGAAAATACTGATCGTTTACTGGTGTTATGAACAAATGTAAATAGAGGCTGTGCAAGCAAAATAAGTCTTCTGTTCCGAGATATGACCCAGGGCAGCGACTTTGTTCTTCATCATAGTACATCCTTTGCGACAAATCCTGTGGTAAACAGGCTATATGGATGGGTGCATTTTGTTTTAGTAGTATTGTATCTTTTCATTTCCATCATGCTTGCCACAATTTGTGAGGTTGGCAGAGAGTCATCATTCATATTTTTATATGCAAGAAATAGGCTATAAATGTTTGCCCAAAGTCATTCAAGTAGTTAGCACTAGAACCGAAATTAGCATTCAGTTGTTTTAACCGGAGCTTGATTGTATTCCCCCAGCCTGCTCTTGTGGTTGGCAAGAGTTTGTTGAACATTTTCTGCATCTTGCAATGTGCTCTGGACATTTCAAAAAGCACTGATTTTAAAATGTACCAATCAGCTATGAAAACAACTAGCCCATATTCTAGGAGTACAAAATAACATATAGGTGAGCTTTGAATTGCCTGGTTCAGGTCATCTGGATTGGGCCGAGGAGTATCCATTCCCCAGATGGGCACTGGCCTGGCTGAAAAGGCAAGGTGTAAGATGTGTCAGTGAAACTGTAGGTGAATAACAGATTTTTAGGGTGAAAGTGTTCCTAGATTGAAAGTCTACGTAGTATAGGTGAAAAGATCAGGTTTGCTGGGGTAGGAAATAGGAAACTTTTTGTGCTGTTTTAGGCAGGGTCATAATTAAGCCTGCATTCTGGTTGGACTTTTAAGGAGGAGTGACATGAAGGTTTTACCCAGGTTCTAGGCACTGAAATTAGAAGAAAATAAAGAAGAAAAGTGGGAAGGACGCCATGAGTGTCCATTTGGGTTTGGTGGGAAACAGCATTCTCCAATCTGATATGTGAGAATTGCAGGGTCATTTATTAGAACAAAAGTTGGAGGTGGAGCTGTTTGGGGACCAGCTATTAAGTTGTGGATTTATATATGCCAAACTCAGAAAAAGGAGCAGGTTAAGTGGAAATGACCCGAAAGATAGTGGTGGAGACCTAGAGCTGGCAAAGGTGAGGGACCTGAGCACAAAGTGATGTGTTCAGACTCAAGATGAGTCTGACTGTCAAGGTAGGGAGGGGGGATGCAGAGGAATGGTGCCATTGGAAAGTGGGTGGGAACAAGAAGAGTTCAGGGGTTGAAAATCAAGGCTAGTGGATTGTGATCGAAGGGTCACACCCAGCAGACATTGTGATGATGAGGCTGTTGAGTTTGGCAAGGAGGAGGTCATGGGAGACTTAGACATTTGGCACTGAAAGGAGCTAGGGAAAGTAGATCAGTCACCAGGTCAGCAGGTGTTGCATAGGTATGTCAGGAGATGTGCCACCACCATCAGGGTGGGGCAGGATAAGATGATGTGAAGATGCCACTCCATTAAGGGTCATCTGGGGAGTTCGTGGCAATTAGATTTTCCAAACAAGCCAGTTCCAGCCACAACAGATGCTGTTGGCTGTCTCTTGTATTTTCTATTGTGTGTTGTTCCCTGCATGTAATTGTGTTTGCGCTAAATAGAAAGGAGCAATGTCAGCTTTGCAGAGGAAGAAGGCCCACTGAGGAACAGAAGTCCACATGGTTTGTCCTGGTTGGATACTAGATTGTGACAGAGCCAGGACCCAAACCCAGGCCTACTGCTCACAAATGAAAACTTCTTAAATGACAGCAGTTTTCAAAACTGCCACTGAGCTATGCCTTTTTTTGGACTTGGAATATTCATTTTTACTTTTTTTTTTTTGCTCTCAAGATCTTCTCTACCCATCCTCTATTGTGAAGACCAGAGTATTCACCTGAAACCTGAAACCTGTCCCCCATTAGATTTTCTGAGCAACTAACAAAATAAAACAGGAACTCCCACAATCTAGCCTCTAAGGAGTAGTCAGAAGCCTTTGAATCTCCCTCTTCTATTCAAAAAATTATTTTTCAGTACACTGTCTATAGAGCAGTTCTGGGCTATATGTTTTGTTGTAGGGTCAGAAAAAAGCCAGTAAAAATGGTTTTGTTAGGCTCTTTTTTAGGAATATTTTGTTGCTAGAATCAATTACCTATAAATGAAAGATCTTATGAGATCTTTATTTATTACAGAATATCCCAGAATTAATAGACTGTGATGGTACCAGGCAATATATAATTAAGGACTGAGTGGAGGCAACAGCTAGAGTGGTAAACATCCTCATTAATTTGTTAATTTGTAATAACCTATGGCTAGTGACCCTCTTTTGCGGTATACTCTTTCTTACAGATTAGAGATATCATTTCTAGCACAGTGTTCCTGAGGCCAGAATCTCATGACAGCCAAACAATTTGAACCTCACACAGGATGTTTTGTAATTAGATTTGGATTTTTCCTGCCTTTCAGTGTACTGTGGTATTTCATTGATTTGTTACAAGAAAATTTTCAACTCTAGGAATTCACAGGAGCATCTGCTGGTGCTTACTTTGAGGGGTTTTCACCAATAACAGTGAATGGATTTATATTTGTGGCTACTTGTAACTCGTACAGCATTTTGTCATTCAGCTTTCATTGGAAAATGATTGAACCCTACAGCAGTATACCAATTCGCTAAAAGATACAAACGAACAAAAAACAAATTTCAAATTATATTTTGGTTTAGTCTAGCAGCATAAACAAATTGAAACCAACACCAGTTTTCAAGAGGGTGCCTGTTCTCTCATTTAGGTGTAGTTCTCGGGCCATCACTGTGCAGTGCCCTTTGTGGCCCTGGCCCCAGCCTTCAGCAAAGCCTAGGATATTGTGGGGTAGGGAGGGGACAAAGACCATCTGCAGGAGCCTGAAGGAGCCAGGGAGGCAGGCACTGCCGATTGTTGGGGGTGATAGTTGGGTTTGGGCAGTTGGGGGCTCCTTAAAAGTACCCCCAGAAGATACTAGGGTCCTTTTGGCCATTTTGTCCAGGGGAGCTGAGGTTTTCCCAAATATTTACAGAATGAGAGTGAAAAGATGCTGGAGCATCTTCAGGCTGTGAAATGATCTTTATTATTATACAGGCCTGCCATGGACCTTTGTTAGTTCATTAGCAAAAAAACTTAAGTAAGTTGGCATCTTTTTTTGCAGAGTAAGAAAGACATGTTCAAAGGCTTTTAATTAGTGCTATTTCTTTGCTAGAATGAATGACTGCAAAAAACATTTAAATGCTTAAATTAGTTTATTACAGATATTAATCTGCTTGGTTTGTGTTATGCAATCTTCAACTAAAATTTTTATGCTTTTTATTTAGACAGAAAATATATACTGAAGATATGGCCTTTGGAGCTTCAACTTTTCCACCTCAGTATTTGTCTTCTGATATAACTATTCATCCGTACTCCTATTCTCCTTATACCCTTGAGGCTACACAAAATGTTTGTTCAGTGCCTGGCTCCCCGTATGATTATAACCGGACTAACTGTTACCAAGGTTTTCACACGGTCAAGCCCCGAAATGAGCACATGAGCCCTCTCCCACAAGAAACTAAAAGTCTGTTTAAGGTTAGTAGATGCTTTTGTTGTGTCCTTGCGTTGGTCGCTTTAGCATGTAAAATGAAAGAATTGGCAAATTCTCACATGATATATAAGCATTGCTTATCTTTTTCATGGATTTTTAAGAATTCATTTGGTCTAACCTTTTTTAAAATGGCTGAATTGTTAATACTTAATGAATTTGTGGTTTTCAATCATTTTATAGTGGTAGTTTTCTTATTCTGTGTTACTTTTTAATCTTTCCTACAGAAAAAAACATATGAAGAGAAAAAAACTTTTGATGAGCAAAAATTTGACATTAAGAGGGCTGATGGAACTATATCATCTGATATAAAATCTGCTAAAGGTCCCCATCATATATCCATTCATGCTGAAAATAGTTTGAAATCAGGTAAAGACAAGAAGCCTTACAGTATTGTGTTAGCTTTGACTGTCCACCACGGAGAAGTTGCCGTCATTTGTTCATCAGGGTTGCTCTGGGCAGTGAAACCTGGGGGAGGGCAGAGCAGAGGCCTTCACCTTCACCTGCCGAGCTGTGGGCTCTGGTGTGCCCTGGTTTACAGACAACATAGCAAGAGCAGGTGACCACAAGCTTCCAAGGCATGTCCTTAAATAAAAGCAAATCAAAACCATATCCTTTGGACTATATTTGACCATGTTCATTCCTGATATGCTTCTCTGGTATTCTCTAGGGGCACTTTTTAATAGGTGGGAGAAAAGGACCCTGGTTTAAATCCCATCTTAAACAATAGCAAACCTGTGGCATCACTCTTACATGGAGGACACCGTTCACATCCATAGTAGAGTAGCCATGTCTGCTCTGGGCTTGAAAGAGACTGTTCCAGTCCCAGACTGGAAGTTAGTGATTCTGCATGATGTTTTTTTTTTTTTTTTCCTATAAATTATTGACTAGTAGACACCTATTTGTATAATGGCTTAAAACCTTTGTGATCGTGCACCTACTGTGAATGGTCTACCAGTTTATTTATATGTGTAATTTGTATTATTTGGTATATAAATCTTTCTGTTTTCATTGATGTTACTCAAGCCGTCTGGTACATGGAAATGTGATAACTCTGACATTATCATTAAATACAGGTGCTTTGAGGCATTGCAGTGTATACCATCATTCATTTGCAGTTAAAGGAGAGAGATGGGGAAAAGTTTACAAGTTTAATTCTACTTGCCTTCCTCCAGTTTGTTCCAAAAAAACTGAAGTATGGAAAACTCTTATGTTTAAAGGAAATTCACTAGAGTTTCTTTTAAATTTGTAAAACTTTAAAATATATGTTAAGAATAATTAAGATGTCTGGCTGATAAAAGAGGTTAAGGTCATTAACTTTATTTTATGCATGTATGTGCGTTATTAGAGAAGTAGGTTTACAGAAAAATCATGAATAAATTTCAGATTTCCCGTATTAAGGTAATTAACTTTACAATTAAACGTTTTGTTAATTTTAGAATTTCACTAAAATTTGCAGTGCTTTTTAGTTCTTCATGGTAGCCCAACCAGAGTGATTTATACTTCTGCTCATTTATGTGTTACCCAGTTATAGCAAAGGTTAACTATATTAACAAAAGTTAAACTGTTTCGACAACAATCTGTTATTACATAAGTAGCAGTATACTTTCTACGCTGCTGTTTAACCTTGAGTACAGATTCATCAAATGATATCTGTTTTCACATCTATATTTAATTCTGTAATTACAGATAGCTGCCATAAACGAACAAACAGGAAATCCAGAATCGTTGAAAAAAGTGGATCTACCTCCAAACCTGAGTTTGAGTTTACCAGATTGGATTTTCCTGAACTGCAGGGTGCAAAGAACAGTAACCTAGTGGACATACAGAAGCCACCCAAGTGGGGACCTTTACACTCCACCACGACAGACATTTCCCTCTTAAGAGAAGTGGTGAAACCACCTGCTGTGTTATCAGAGGTCAGTTGAGGTTCCCTCCAGCTCTTGTTTTTGTTTCTGTTTTTTTCCCTCTGTATAGACCTTTTCAGTTAAATCATTGTAAGTGCTCCACATGAAGCTCTGGTACAGATTGTACCATCTTTAGAGCTGGGGGGTGGTAGCAGGGGAGAGACCTCTTCCGGTACACTTAGATGACCTTCCCTGTTTTTTGAACCATTTATAATGAGGCTGAAACACCTGGCTTTTAAAAATTTCCATTTAAAAAATTTTTTATTGAAATATTCATACATGAACATACATAAACAATAATGTATAGTAAAAGATGTGAACTTACAAAAAAAACATACATATCATCATACAGGACTTCCACAGATCACCCCATCAACACCACCTTGCATTGTTGTGAAACAGTTGTTACAGAGCATTGTCAAAACATTACTGCTAACTGCAGCCAATATCTTACGTTTGGTATAGCATCTAATTTTTTTTTTTTAACTTTTTAAAAAATTTTATTGAAGTATATTATTCATACATGAGTATACATAAACTATAAGTGTATAGTAAAGATTGTGAACTTACAAAACAAGCATGCATATCATCTTACAGGGACCCCATATATCACCCCACCACCAACACCTTGCATTGTTGTGAAACATTTATTTGGTGTATTTTTCCCCCAACCCACCCTATTATTTTTTTAATATATTTTTATTACAGAGATTGTGAACTTACAATCACATACATTTAGAATTCCTGTTCATCATCCTTTCATCAACACACCACACCATGGTGGAATATTTACAGATTATAAGATAATATCATCAGACTCTTATCACCAACCATGTTCCATAGTATACATTTGGCACACTTTTTCCGTACCCCCACCATTATCAACGCAGTATAACTTTAGCATTGATGCAAGGATATTACATTATTACTGTTAACCACAGTCCATAGGTCATACCATGCTTCTCTACATTCCCACCACCCTGCAATAGTGACGTATACCTGCTCTAGCTCACAGAACACTCTTGCATCTGTACCATCAACCACAGTTCTCATCTACTTCTGGGTTAAATGTTATTCAGTCCCTAGATTATTTTCTTTTTTTTTTTTTTTT
>PVKH010014152.1:0-16601 GCA_004027955.1 Chaetophractus vellerosus
CCCATATTTCACTCTTTGAACTTCAGTTTTAATAAAGGAACCATACACGTATGAAAAGTATTAATACAGGAAGGAGGAAAAAGGGAGGCTGTTGGGCATATGAGAGTCCCCTGTCTTTGGTATGTGACTTTACTGTGACCTAAAACTTCTTTGAAAATTAAATGAAAAAATAGTAAAACACTGGGGAATAAATAGAAGAAAATGCTATTGTACAGACAGGACACCAGATATTACAGTAATGAAAGGCAAAATGTCAAAAAAATTAAATTATTTTTCACTATTTTTTAATATCCCAATCTTTTAATTTTATTTCTGTTTTAGTTTCTTCATATTTTAATTTCTTATTGCCATTAAGTAGTAATTGTGAATGACTTTAGTATATATACTCATAATGCTTATTTTATAAGGTCTGATGCTCATTCAATGCAATATGTTGATTTTAGTTTGGATATAAAATTTTCAAGTGAACTTCATATTCCTATCATTGTTTCATTAGTTTCTTATCAAATGGTTGAACCACAAAACTCACCAAAAAATTAAGTGTTTTCCATATTGTTATGAGATCTGTCTTTACTTCATCTTATAGCCATATGTTTGAAATGACACATATACAAGATTTTTCTTTACAACATTGCCAAATACCATATTTTTCATCTCTGTAAGAATGAAAAATAATGCCAAAATGAAGATGTGTATTTGATGGTATGAAGCAGTAAAACCTCAGTAAAGTATGATATTGAAGTTAATCTATTTTGTGGGTGTAACCTATCATAGGTGGAACCCTTTGAGTAGGTTACTTCAGTTAATGCCGGGATCAGTGTGAGTCTCAGTCCGTGTATTGGAGTCTTTTTTAAGAGAATAAAATTCAGACAAAAGAAGTGAAAACCTTGGCAGCAGAAATCTGAAAACCACAAAATATGGAAGTGAAGGAAGAGAGAAGCAGATGGCGACATGTGCCTGCCATGTGACAAGGAGTCAAGGGTGGCAGGGAGCCAGTCTTTGGGAGGAAAAAATTCTTCTTTCTTACTTCTGGTCTCTGTTAGCCTCCAAATAAGACATAAACATATAATCCTGGCCATCACAGTTTCAAATCCACTCTGGAGTTCCTGTCTGTCACTCTCCCTCCTTACCTACTGGTCCCTTTGTCCAGGCAGGCCTTTCTACTCAGGGTCTCCTGATTGTATGGTTATAGCCCTCGCTCAATGCCTTCTCTCATTTCTACCTTTTCTTTTGAAAAGAAAAGAAAATTTTAAAAGATAGAATATTATCTCTCTCTGCTGTTCTCTTCCTATTAAATACCGTTCCACAATTTTCTAATCTAACTTATAAATATGTGCAAATATCCCCCTCACCCTTTCCCCTAAAGTATCAATTTATTTATTTATGTTTACATTTCTGACACTCTCTGCTCATGTGTCCTCGAGTAAATTACTTAACCTCTCTGTGTCAAGGTTTTCTCAGATACAAAATGGATATAATAATTGTACTTAATTTGTAGGGGTGTTGTGAGGCAAAATGAGTCAATACACAGAAAAGTCTATGAGTAGCACCTGATATATAGAAATACTAGTGACCTACCATTTTTGTATTTTCATATCTCTGCCAAAAATGCCTTTCATTCCCCAATATTTATCAGTTTTTAATGATTAAATTGGTTTTCTGTGGCTGCTTTAACAAATTAAAAGAAACTTGATTACTCAAAGTAACGGAATTTAATTCTTTCACAGTTTTGGAAGCCAGAAAATTCAGATCAGCATCACAAGGCTGAAATCAAGGTTTCTGTAAGGTCACACTTCTGGAGTCTCTCCAGGAGAGCCACAGACCATGGTGGCTACCAGAATTCTTTGTTTTGGGACTACATTACTCTAGCTTTCAAGCCCAGCATCTTCAAATATTTCTATGCTCTGCCCTCACTTGCCTTCTTCTCTGTTTGTCTCTTAAATGATCCTGCCTGACTTTTATTGTAATATATGTGATTGGATTTATGCCCAACCTGAAAACATGGGGAAATGTCTCCATCTCAAATTAAACAAAGTATAACATATGTCTCATCTAAGGTAACACACATAGTAACAGGGTAAGACCAGGTATTTTCAGGCAATTATTCAGCTTGTAGTGTATTTTATTTAAACCCAATGATACTCATTTTTCACACTTACTATATACATTCTCCTCATCCCAACATGCCCAAACATCTAAACAAATTACAGTCTCATATCAATTCCCAAACCTCTTCTAAATAGAATCTGCTCAGGGGTCCAAGTCATCATGTAAATGTTCTAAATCAGGTATATATCACATTCTGAGTAGAATCCATTCTGGGACAAAATTCATTT
This sequence comes from Chaetophractus vellerosus, assembly GCA_004027955.1. Taxonomy (NCBI): domain Eukaryota; kingdom Metazoa; phylum Chordata; class Mammalia; order Cingulata; family Chlamyphoridae; genus Chaetophractus; species Chaetophractus vellerosus. Next base: position 2,337 of record PVKH010014152.1, read on the forward strand.
CTATCTGTGGATTCTAAAATACCATGTTGGGGCAGGTATTGTATAAAAGTTTTAGGCATCCCCATTAAAAACGGAAAGAAAGGAAGGAGGAAAAGAATCACTGCTCCAAAGCAATTTTGAAATCTTAAAGTTCTGTTAGGTTTCATTGCCTGGGAGTAATCTCTGTTGCCTATGGATTTTATCTTGGGCTCTGGTCTCAGAGCCAAAGTCTGTGACATCTCTGTTTACAGATCTGGCCTTTGTCTTCATCTGTTTTTGACTGAATTATATACATATTCTTTTTAAATTTTATTTTTAATTTTTAACAAGATACTTAGATTACATAAATGTTACAAAAAGATATAGGGATTCCCATTTGCCCCTCTCCCAACACATCCCACACCCACCTACATAAGCATCCTTATTTAGTATGGTACATTATTGTAATTGATAATAAACACATCCTGGGACTTTGCCATTAAGCATGGACCATAGTTCACATTGTAGTCTACACTCTCTCCCACACAGTTCTGCATGTTATGTGATGATATAAAATGACCAATATCTGTCATTGTAATGTCACTCAGGATGCTTCCCAAGTCCAGAAAAAGTCCCCATATTGCCACTGTTTTTCCTTCTCACTGCCCCTAGAGCCTCCAGTGGCCACTGGCTCCACATCAATGTTGTAATTTCTTTGATTGTTAGAATCACTATATGTCTACAGTAGAATACCAGTAAGTCCACTCTAGTCCATAGCTATTCCCCCATTCCCAAGGATTTAGGGACAGTGGCATCCACTCCACCTCCAATTGAAAGAGGGTTTATAACACATGGCAAAGATGGATGGTACTATCCTGCCTGCAGCTGTAGACTCTGTTCACTGGGATGGCTGTTGTCCATCATCATCTCCCCACCAGTTGTCTTGGGTGAGTTTGATGAGCTGTAGAGCAGATGTTGCAACTGAGCTAAGGTTCTGGGCACAGCTGACACATGGACAGCACCAAGACTTGATTCTCTGGATGTACACTACGAAGTCCAGTACCAAGTATACATTTAAAAAGAATTGACAGATGCACCATATTCAAGGAAGAGACTATTGAGTCCAACTCTCACTCTCAGGAGCTCAAACCCAAATTAGGGCCGACTGGCAAGGCATCAAACTCCAGAGCTATCTGCTCTGACCATAGGACCTGGGTGTCTCCAGAGCCCTCAGGAGCCCCACTGTTTGGGGTAGTGTCCACTTTGGCAGTCTATGAAATCCTGCTGAGGTATGCATAAGCCTTATCTCTGGGATGTCCTTCTGACTCACTTTGAAATCTCTTAGCCATATAAACTCATTTTTCTTTACCTTTTCCCCCTTTTATTTGAGGTCTTTTTCCAGTTGAATTTCTAGTTGGTGCTTGGTAGCAATCCCTCAGTGCCAGGGAGGCTCATCCCCAGGAGTCTTGCCCCATGCTGAGGGGAAGGTAATGCATTCATATGCTGAGTTTGGTTTAGAGAGAAACACATTTGAGCAACAAGGAGGCTCTCAGTAGGCAACCCTTAGGAACCCATAACAATAGGCTAAGTTTCAATTTCAAGAGCAAAGTTTTATAAGCCTAGTCATCAATATCAAAGGCCCATCAGTGGACCATCTTCCTTTCCAGGTCACTGCCTCTGCACTTGGGGGACTGTTGCTGCTCCCTAAGAGAACATGGCAGAGCTCTCTAGGATGGGAATACAGTATTCTGTCAGTTATTGTGTGAATCTCCATCCATTGTGACAATGCCCAGTGAATATTTGAACATTTTTCATACCTTATATGTTTGCTCAAATGAACTTCCTCCCAGGCATCCTCCATCATGACACCCCACAGCAATGATCCTCCCTCACCCCAGTTATAACCCTTCTGTGATCCAAAGCTTATTTAAAAATGAAGCTATTACAATAGCCAAATACAATTAAAATCAAAATGAAACAATAATGATAAGTATAAATCTATGAAATAAAATACATAAAAAATTTTAAAAGTAAAAATAAATTAAATTAAAAAAAAGATTGGGATATTTTAAAAAATTATGGCAAATATTCTCACTGACCTGATTTTGTGATAATCAGGGTTGGCTAAACATTTGCTACATTAGAAAGAATGTATGTGTCCCCAGAACTAGTTTTTCTCCTTAGGTCTGGTTTTTAGAATGTTGGTGATAAACTAAGCCTGACTTATTATATGACCACGCTGTATGGGAAAAGATTATAACTTGGGGTATCTTTGGTCAACCTTAACAGATATAGCAGTGTGACAGAGGTGGCTCAGGTAATTGAGTGTCTGTCTCCCATATGGATTGACCTGGGTTTGATCCCCAGGAACTCCAGGTAAAAATAAAAATAAGAAAATTATAGAAGGCATGTGGGCCATGAAGCTCCATGCATGGGTGTACCACTAGGCCCCATGACCAGGTGAGCTGATAGGCCACATGAGGCAGCAAGATGATGACATACCAGGATAGTGACACAAGGGAGGTCCAAGAGGAGATGTAGCAAAGAAACCAGAAGCTAAGGTGGCACAGGTGGTAGAAAGCCTCTCTCCCATGTCAGATATCCTGAGGATTGAATCCCAGTGAAGACAGGTGGAGAACTATGAGAAGAGAGGTCAAGAAATGAAACAGAGAGTTGCCCAGTGAATAGACACAGAAACAGCAAAAATGGGTGTGGGTATATAAAAGGATAAAAATAAATAAATAAATAAATCATTTAAAAAATATATAGGTGAGGAACATACAGACTATAGTTAGAAGTAATAGTTTGATGAATCTCTTTCAGGATTTGTTAACAAATGTTTCACAGAAATGCAAGGGTGTTTGGGGGGTGTGTGATGGATGAGACCCTGTATGATGTTATGCATGTTTGTTTTGTAAGTTCATGATGTTTACTGGACACTTATAGTTTATGTATGTTCATGTATGAATAGCTCAATAAATTGTTTTAGAAAAATGAAAATTGTTAAAAAAAACTTTTTTTGACATTTTGCCTTTCATCACAGCAATATGTGGTGTCATGTCAGTACCATGGTACCTTCCCCCACTCATTCCACCATATCTCACTATTTTTAATTTTGTTTTCAAAGAAGTTTTAGGCCACAGCAAATTCACACACAAAATACAAGAGACTCTCATATACCAAACATCCTCCCCCTTTCCCCTCCCTCTTGTATTAATACCCTTTTGTATGTGGATGTTGCCTCAGTTAAAATTGATATACACATAGTGAAACATAGCTATTAAACATGGTCAATGGTTTACATTATGGTTTACATTTTAGACCATACACTTTTTAAATATTGATGATATTCACCATGTCCTGTGACCATCATTGTAAGATCATTTAGAACAGTTTCACTGCCCACGAAATGCCCTTGTTTAAATTATTCTGTTCCTGCCTCCCCCATCCCTTGGGGCCCATGGTGACCCCCTGGCTTCACTCTGTTAATGACAAGATTCTTAGTTATGTGCAACAAAATTGAGGTCTTGACACACTGATTTGTCCTCCCCTATTAGGAACCACCCATGCTCTAGAGATTCCTGCCTGTCAATTTGTGAACAAGTCAGTCCTCCTGAGGATGGGAGTCCAACTCCATCCAGCTCATTATGTAAGTTTCTACCCACTGATACAACACATTATGACAAAATGTTCACACACACTCCACAGAAGCCTGCTCCAGGTGCACCCTGTCCTGAATGCCCCTGCCATCCAACACCCTAAACCAGTAACACTTTGTAATGGTTTGACAGTTTTATTTAATTATGAATTCCAAAAATATGAATTGGATTATGCTTGTAAACTGATCTGTCCATCCAGGCATGATTAAGTTATGATTAGGGCGTAACTGCCACATCAGTGGGATGTTGAGCCCCACCCCTCGGTGGGCATGGTCTCAAGTATAAAAGGCTAGACAAAAGGCAGCAGATAGGAGAGAAGGAGATTTGAGAAGCAGTTCTGATGTTGGAGTGAGCCGTTTGCTCAATAGTCCACAGCTTGCCTTGAGGAGAGATTCAAAGCATAGAGGCCTCATAGTCTACAGCTGAACTTGTGGAGGAAACAGAAGCTAACCCAGAGAGAAATGCAGGCCCGGGAACAGAGGAACCCAAAAGTCTGAACTCTGGAGATGTCGGCAGCTCTCTTGCTCCAACACATGGACTTTGGTGAGGGAAGAAATTTATGCTTTTTGGCCTGGTATCTGTACACTTCAACCCCAAATAAATGCCTTTTATAAAGACTGACCAATTTTGGTATATTTCAAAAGGCACCCCTGTGGCTGACTAAAACACACTTCCATGTCATATTGCCATAAGAGCATTCCCAACTTTGTGCTTTCAACCACATACCTGAAAATCCCCAATGTTCACCTGGTCCCACTCCCCAACCTCCTCCAGTACCCTGAGATTCCAACCCACACTTCCCAATCAACCCATCCCAATAATATCACTAGCCTCTGGTCATATCCCTTCAATATGCAACTACACACTTTCACCTTACCATAGATTATGTCTTGGTGGGTGTTGGCTCACAAGCTTCTTCTCAGTTTCTATTTCTTGCAAAGCTATCTTCCAGACAATAGCTCTCTGAGTATGTTCAATTTGCTTAATTCCTATCAGAGAGGTCATGTACTGTTCATCCATCAATGCCTGGCTTGCCTCACTCTACATAAGGTCCTCAAGATTCATCCATGTTATTATGTGTGTTAGCACTTTATTTCTTCTTACAGCTGAATACTATGCCATTGTATGTATAAACCATATTTTGTTTATTCATTCAACTGTTGATGGGCACCTGGGTTGAAGCTAATTTTTGGCAATTGTGAATAATGCTGCTGGCAATTGTGAATAATGCTGCTATGAACATTGGTGTGCATATAGCTGGTTGTGTCTTTGCTTTCAATTTTTCTGAGTATATACCTAGCAGTGGAATTGCTGGATCATATGGAAGTTCTATAGTTAGTTTTTTGAGGAACTGACAAACAGTCCTCCATAATGGCTGGACCATTCTACATTCCCACCAGCAGCTGATGAGGGTTCCCATTCCTCTGTATCCTCTCCAACACTTATAGTCTGCTGTTTTTTTAATAGCTGCCCTTCTAATGCTTGTAAGATGGTATCTCATTGTAGTTTTCATTTGCATTTTCCTATTTGCTAGTGATATTGAGAATCTTTTCATTTGCTTTTTAGCCATTTGTAATTTCTTCTTTGGAAAAGTGTCTTTTCAGGTCACTCATCCATTTTTAGAAATGGGTTGTTTGTCTTTATATTCAAGGTGTAGGATTTCTTTATATATACAGGATATAGGGCTCCTATCAGATATATGGTTGCCAAATATTTTCTCCCATTGTGTAGGCTCCCCTTTTGCTTTCTTAATAACATCCTTTGATGTGGAAAGTTTTTTAATTTTGAGGAGATACCATTTATCTGGATTTTCTTTTGCTGCATGGGCTTTGGTTTTGAAGTACATGAAACCATTCCTATTACAATGTCCTATAGATGCTTGCCTACAGTATATTCCAAAGTCTTTTTGATCTTGCTTCTTATATTTAGAACCTTGATCCATCTTGTGTTGATTTTAGTATAAGGTGTGAGATGATGTTCCTTTCTTATTCTTTGTCTATTGATATCCAGTTCTCCAGGCCCCATTTGTTGAAGAGGCCATTCTCTCCCAATTCAGTGGGCTTTGTGGCCTTGTTGAATATCAGGTGACTGTATATGTGAGGTTCTATATCAGAACTCTCAATTTGGTTCCATGGGTCAGAATGTTTGTCTTTGTGCCAATAGCATGCAGTTTTGACTACCATAGCTTTGTAGTATGTTTTAAAGGCAGGTAGTGTGATACATCCAATTTCATTTCTCTTTTTCAATATGCCTTTGGTGATTGGAGCCTCTTACCCCTTGAAATAAATTTTGTAGTTAGGTTTTCCCAATTCATTAAAAAATGCTGTGTTGATTTTTATTGTGATTGCATTAACTCAGTAGATTAATTTGGGTAGGATAGACACCTTAATGAAGTTTAGTCTTCCTATCCATGAACAGGGAATATTCTTCCATTTATTTAAGTCTTCTTTGATTTACATTAACAGTGTTGTGGATTTTTCTGTATAGAAGTCCTTTACATCTTTAGTTAAATTTATGACTAGGTATTTGATCCTTTTAGTTACTATTGTAAAAGGTATTTTTTCTTGATTTCCTCTTCAGATTGCTCATTATTGGTGTACAGAAATGTTACTGATTTTTGTGCATTGGTCTCATAACCTGTGACTTTACTGAACTCATTTATACATTCTAGAACTTTCTTGTAGATTTCTCAAGGCTTTTTATGTATGGGATCATGTTGTCTGCAAATAGTGAAATTTTTACTTCTTCCTTTCCAATTTGGATGCCTTTTATATCTTTTTCTTGCCTCAGTGCTCAAGCGAGTATGTCTAAGACAATTTTAAATAGGAGCAGTGATAGTGGGCATCCTTGTGTTATTCCTGATTTTAGAGGGAAAGATTTTAGGATTTCCCCATTGAAGAAGATATTAGTTGTGGGTTTTTCATATATTTTATCATGTTCAGAAAGTTTCCCTCTGCTTCTATCTTTTGCAGTGTTTTTTTTTTTCTTTAATTAGGAAAGGGTGCTTTAGTTTGTTGAATGCTTTTTCTACATCTATGGAGATAATCATTTGATTTTTTCTTTTAACCTATTTATATGGTGTATTACATTGATTGATTTTCTTATCTTGAACCATCCTTGCATATCCTGGATAAAATCCATTTAGTCATGGTGCATAATTCATTTAATATGTTGTTGAATGCAATTAGCAAGTATTTTGTTGAGGATTTTAGCATCTAGTTTCATTAGAGAGATTGGTCTGCAATTTTTATTTCTTGTGGAATCTTTGTTTGGCTTTGGTATTAGTGTAATGTTGCCATCATAGAATAAGTTAGGCAATGTTCCTTCTACTTCTGTTTTTTGGAAAAGCTTAAGCAGGAGTGGTGTTAGTTCTTTCTGGAATATTTGGTAGAATTCACCTCTTAAGCCACATGGTTCTGGACTCTTCTTATTTGGGGGGATTTTGATGACTGAGTCTATCTCTTTACTTGTAATTGGACTTTTGAGTTCATCAATTTCTTCTTTTGTTAATATAAGCTGCCTGTGAGTTTCTAGGAATTTGTCCATTTCCTCCAAATTATCTTTCTTGTTGGCATATAATTTTTCAAATTATTGTCTTATGATATTCTATTTCAGTGGGGTCAGCGGTGATATATCCTTCTTCATTTTTTATTTTGTTTATTTGTATCTGCTCTGTTTTTTTCTTTGTTAGACTGGCTAAGGGTTTGTAAATTTTATCTATCTTCTTGGAGTTCAAGCTTTTGCTTTTATATTTTCTAATTCTTTCTTATTTTCTGTTTCATTTAGTTCTTCTCTAATATTTTTTATTTCCTTCTTTCTACTTCCTTTGTGGTTAGTTTGTTGTTATTCTAATTCCTCCAGATGTGTAGTTAGGTCTTCGAATTTAGCTCTTTCTTCTTTTTTGATATATGCATTTATGGCTATGATTTCCCTCTCAGTGCACCTTTTGCCATATCCCATAGGTTCTGATATGTTGCATTGTCATTTTCATTCATTTCAAGGTAGTTACTGATTTATTTTGAGATTTCCTCCTTGACCCACTGTTTGTCTCAGAGTGTGTTGTTTAACTTCCATAACTTTGTGCCTAATCCAGTTCTCTGACCTTACTGATTTCTGATTTCATTCCATTGTGGTCAGAGATATTACTTTGTATAATCTCAATCTTTCTGAATTCATTGTTTTTTTTCCTGTGGCCTAGCATGTGGTTTATCTTGAAGTATCATTCATTTGCACTCGAGTAGAATGTATATCCCTCACTATTTTGCTGTAGTGTTCTGTATATGTCTATTGGGTCCAGATCCTCTAATGGATTAGCTAAAGTGTATGTTTCTTTATTGATTCTTTGTCAGGATGTTCTGTCTTTTTTTTTTAATGGGCGAAGGACTTTAATAGATATTTTCTCCAGAGAAGATATATGAATGGCCAATAAACACATGAAAAGATGCTCAACATCAGTAGCCAGCAGGGAAATTTGAATTAAAACCACAATATCATATCACTTCACAGACACAAAAATGGCTACTCTTTTTAAAATGGAAAATAAATGTCAATGAGAATGTAGAGAAATTGAACTCTAGTGTATTGTTGATGTGACCATCAAATGTTGTAGCCACTGTGAAAAGTGATATGGTGGTTCCTCAAAAAGTTAAATATAGAATTATCATTTGACCCAGCAACCTCACATCTAGATATATACACAAAAGAGAGTGAAATCAGGGTCACAGATACTTGTATATCAATGTTTATAGCAGCATTATTCACAATAGCCTACCCAAGTGTCTAACAACAAATGAATAGATAAAATGTGGTACATACACACAGTGGAATATTATTTGGCCACAAGAAAACTTTAAGTTATAAGACCAGTTCAACATGGAAGAACTCTGAAAACTTATGCTTAATGAAAGAAGCTAGGCACATGAGGACAAAAACTTGATAATATCACTTATAAGAGATGACTAGAAATAGCAAATTTGCAGAGGTAGAAAGTAAATTAGAGGTTGCTAGGGGTGGGGGAGAAGAAGGGAGAGTGTTTGTAAATTTTTTTTTAATTTAAGGATTAAAAAATATGCCACTGTGTGACAGTTACTGTCTAAGTAAGCCGACAGTCTCCAAGACTGTGGGGATGGGCAAGTCTGTAAGTCTGTGTTCTGTAGGGTAGGCTGCAACTGGGAACTTGCATGAAGGTTTTCAATGAATTCCCCAGGAGAAGCTGACTGGCTGAAGTAGAGGAAAATTCTTCCTTCAGACAGCTGAAATCATACTTCTTTCAAGAACTTCAACAGGTTAGATGAGACTTCTCTCATTGGTGAAGGTTATCTCTTTAGTTTATTGTAGATGTAGTCAGCCATATATGCAATTGACTTATTGATGATTCAAATCCATTAAATACTCTCACAGTAACAATCTGGTTAATGCTTACTTGACCAAATAACTGAACACCATAACCTACCCAAGTTGGCACGCGAACTTTACCAACACAATTGGGTTTTCTTTTCTTCTTTTTAAACATAAACTATGAACTCTTTCAATTGCAAAGCAATGGGAAACCAAGTATTTGCATGTTACATTTGCACATGCTGAAAGCAATAAAGAAGGAGCACATTCATCAAGCTGCTAATGTGGTATCTCCACTTAAGAACTGACTTAACACTGGGTTTCTCTAATAGGAAAAGAGGACAATGCGACACATGATTTTCCTGAGACTACCTTTGAATTGGGGCTGAGTAGAACACAGAGTTTTCAAAGGAAATGAGAACAGAGTCCTCCTAGACAGTAAACCAGAATTTCTGGTTAAAATGTTCTCTCACAAAAGTATAGAAGCATATTCAGATATCACTAGAAAAGAACTTGTGTGCATGTGATATCAACTGCTAGAAATTTTGCATAGAATTAGAATGGAAAAGTTTCTTTGATTTTCAGGTAATTTTATGTGAAAGGATATAGTTAATTCCTTGGTGCTCAGGGCCTTCTCCTGAGGACACTGTTAAAACAAAATGAAAAATAACCCCATAAATAGAAGTTCCACATTCTAAGACACAAAACATTATATCTGGACAAAAGGATAATTTAACTGAGGAAGGTAAGAACACAAGAAAACAAGAACAGTGACAACAATAAAATAAATTCTTTGAATATTGGCAACTAGAAGGGCAAGGCATTTTCCTACACAAAACATTATCACTTACTCACTACATAAAAGAAATCCAATAAATAATTTTACAGCCCAAAGGCCCAGATAGGAACAGTAAGTAAAAACTTGACCTCCAACACCTGGGGAACACAAGTCACAGCTCTCTCCCAGGAACACTGGTTGTGCCATCCATCCAAGAATGTCAACATCATCCAAAGCTTGGTTGTAGTTTTAAGTCTTTTACAAATGTGAATGGCTGGAGTTTCCACATTGTTTTATAGAACAGTTCCAACTGGTAAGGCCAGGGCTATGAGTAAAGCTAGAGAGTAAAACATGAGAAGTAGATTCCCTCAAGGCTTTTGTCCTCTGACTAATACACTAGCTTGAATTCTCCAGTCTGGCTTGAGGTTGATAGTTCTTCAGCAGGGCATCTTCTCACTTTGCTTTAAGTCTTCTGTGCCCATCAGACAGGGAAGAGCTCAGGAGGACTCTCACCATAGCAGTACTTGGCTATGGGATCCCTATAGGGGTTCTCATGCTATATGCTGAGATGAGGTCCTGCATTTAGCCAAACACAATTCAAAGTGACCTTCCATTGCCATGAAGAGGTTCTGGAATGACACAGCTGCTCAGTTGAGGAAGTGCTCTAGGAGAAGTTGCTTGTTGGGCTGCAGGCATCAGGAGCCACAGTACTTATAGGAGTTGCAGCAGCCGTTGGACAAGCAGCCATCAGCAGTACTGCTTTGTGCTAGGGATGTGGACATGACAGCAGCCATTCACCAGCAAATCCTTCATTTCACAAACGTATTCTCGTTCATCTGTGATGAGGTGCTTCCCTTGAATGGAGTTAAGGCACTGATTGCCTGTTCACCTGCTATTGCCCAGGTTAAATTGCACTTTCCAGGGAATGGGCTGATCATGGTCTTGGACCTGGAGAAGATTCCGATCTCTCACTGTTCTATCCTCCTGCTTGAATGTGCTGGTGAAGAATTAGATGAACGAGAGGCAGAAGACAAGGGTGAGCACCCACCTCTTCTAGCAGAAGCCATCGTCACACCATGGGTGACATGTTCACAATGCCTGCGTGGAGCCGGGCAGGTCCAAGGCCATTTGGCATGGCCTCTACAAGCCCAGGAGCTCCATCCTGAGCCTCCCTGGTGCATTCCCTGTCTAATGGTGATAATGGTATATTAAATCCCCCAGTATAATTGTAGAGGCATTTAATCCTCCACTCAGTTTTTCCAGTGTCTGCCTCATGTATTTTGAGGCAGCCCTATTAGGTGCATAAATGTTTATGATTGTTCTTTCTTCTTGAAAGATTTCTCTTTTCACTAATATATAGTGTCTGTCTTTGTCTCTTTCAATAGCTTTGTATTTAAAGTCTATTTTGTCTAATATTAGTATAGCTACTTCCACCCTTTTATAGTTATTGTTTCCTTGTAAGATTTATTTTCCAGCCATCCAGTTTCAGCCTCCTTGAATACCTGGGTTTAAGGTGGGTTTCTTGTAGACAACAAATAGATGGGCTGTATTTCCTAATCCATTCCGCCAATATGTGCCTCTTTAATGGTGAGTTTATTCCATTAACATTCAGTGTTATTACTCTCAAGGAATGACTTATATTAGCCACATTTTCTTTAGGTTTATGTATGCCATATGCTGTTTTTATTTCACTTTTTGTCTTTTTAATTGTTCTTACACTCTCCTCCAGCTCTCCCTCTCTCCTTTTTTTCCTTACAAGCTGCAGAACTCCCTTTAATATTTCTTGTTGTCATACTGTCTTATTTCTGTTTATCTGAGACTATTTTGAACTCTCCTTCATTTTTGAATGCCAGATTTGCTGGGTAGAGAATCTTGACTGGAAGCTTTCTTCTATCACCTTCACCATGTCATGCCACTGCCTTCTTTCCTTCATGGTTTCAGATGAGAAATCAGCACTTAATGCAATTGAACTTCCCCTTTATGCCGTGATAGTTCTCTTTTCTCTTGCTGCTTTCAGTATTTTCTCTTTGTCTTGTGCATTGGACAGTTTGATGAGTATCTGCCTTGGAGAAGGCCTGTTGGGATTTATACTGTTTGGGGTGCACTGTGCTTTTTGGACTTGTACATCCATCTCCCTCAGTAGGGTTAAGAAGTTTTCAGTAATTATTTTCTCCAACACTCTTTCTGTCCCCTTTATGTTCTCTTCTCTCTCTTGGATGCTTATAATGCATATGATGGTGTATTTTGTGCTGTCATTCAAATCCTTAAGTTCCTGCTGGATTTTTTCTACCATTTTATCTATCTGTTCTATTATCTGTTTGATTTCAGAAGTACTGTCTTGCATATCACTAAGTCTTTCCTCTGCCCATTCAAATCTACTGTTTTGTGCTTCCAGTGTCTTTTTGATTTCTTGGACTGTGCCATTCATCACTATCATATCAGTTATCTTTTTACATAGGTTTACATTTTCTTCAGTATGTTCTCACAGTATTTTCTTAATATCCTTAATCTGTTCCTTCACTTCATTAAGTTGGTCCATGATATTTGTTTGGACAGCTTTGATTAATTGATCCATGTTATGCTCCTCTTCCTGGTTTTTAGTTTGTTCATTGAACTGGGCCATAACTTCCTGTTTCTTAGTATGGTATGTAATTTTTTGTTGCCTTCTGGTCATCTTTTTATCTTAATGTGTTTCTTTGGTTGATTAGCTTCTCTCTTAACTCTATTGTTTTATTTAATTGCTGTTGTTTTTTCATGTGCTAAGTTTTCTCCTTGACCCTTTGTTCTTATTCTATTTCATTGCTGATTTCTATGTTCCCTTGGAGAAAAAATTAGGGCCAGAGAAAGAGAGAAGTAAGGAAAGTAAAAGATTAGTAGTAATAATAATAGTGATTGCTAGAAAAGGAATCATTTAAGACCTTGGAAAATGAAATTTAACTCATGTAAGCAGTGTAGAGCAATTGGAATAGAAAAATGGGGTACCAATAATGAAATGGGAAACCAAGTAGAGAAAAATATATAGACTCAATTAAAAGGCCAGGATGATGAAGAGTAAGGGAAAGAGAAAAGAAAAGACAAAAAGAAAAATTAATAAAAAAGAAAACAGGATAGATGAGGTAGAAGCAAAAACCTGAAAAATTGAGGACTAAACAAAAAGTTGGAATGTAAGAACAACAACAGAAACCAGATGATGGAATGATGAGGGACAAAAAGAGATAGCCTTGGTATACAAAATAGGTTTACAAAGAAAAATGGAAATCAAGGAAGTGGAAACACTGTAATCAAGAATCAAACCAGCAGCACCTTGAGGAATTTATCTCTTCATCCAGCTTCCTCTAGATTGGTGCCCTGCAGTGTCCTACTCTGGGGGTTCTGAAAACAGCTCACTCTGACAGGATCTTTCCCCCACTCAGCTGTTTTGATTTTTTTTTTTTTTGCATGAGAGATCTGCCTATGTTCCTTTGACATAAAAAAATTAGGACCAGATAAAAGTAAAGTGATAGGAAGATGAAAAGAATAATAGGAATGATATTAGTAAAAGGCAGAAGAGCAAATTACAAGATCTTGGAAATTGAAAAATTAACACGAGTAAGAACACAGAAGAATAATTAGGAAAGTGTAATTGAGACAATAAAACAAGGAACAGAATAGAGAATCAAATATGTAGAATGAATTAAAATGCTGGAATGGTGAGAACAGGGGAAAAGAAAAGAGAAAAGAAAGAAAGGAAAAAGTAAAAAAGAGGAAGTAAACAGAGCAAAAAAGAGAGAGTGAGAAATATAAACAAGAAAAATTGGAGACAAAAAAAAACAGGTGGAATGAAAAAACAACAATGGAAAACAAAAGATATAAAGATGAAGGGGTGCAAAGAAATAGCATAGGTAGAATAGATCTGTAAACAAAGGAAAAAATGAAAAAAAGATAAATGTATAAGCTGGGAAAGAAAGGGAGGGGATACAAAACAAGCAAGAAACAAGACAGCAGCAACTCATTTTTTTTAAAGAAGATAGAATTTTAAAAAAGCCAAACATGGACAAACAGCCTTCTTTCTGAAACCCCTAAGGATCTTCTCAGGCCACTGGTGTTCTTCAGTCACTCATTTGGTAGTTTTCCCTCTGCAGGTTTTCAACTGGATTTTAGTGAGGAAAGTAAGGAAAATAAAAGAAAATGAACTTTTTTTTCTTAAAAAAAAGAGATCCAATTAAGATAATACGGAAAGAAAAAGTCTATAATTTCCCTCTCATAACCTTTCAGCTGGATGCCTGACAACCTGGTAGATCTCTTCTCAAGGAATAGCCAGGATTCGAACCAGGGACCCCATATTTGTTAGGTAGGAGTTCTCCTGCTGAGCTATTATGAGTCCTCAGGTTAATAAGCCTTTCAGAAGGCTATCTGCCCTTTTCCCTTGGGCAGGTTAGATCCCCTGCAGTCAGCCAGAGTGGTGCTGATCCTTGTCTGTCTCTGCCTCCTCTTTGATGTAATTCCTCTCTTTGCCTAAGTGGCTGGGCATGACCTCCAGGCTGAGAAGAACCC
>PVKH010014153.1:0-16591 GCA_004027955.1 Chaetophractus vellerosus
TGCCTTAGTTTTGAGGCCTTGCAAAATCAAAGCCAAAATAGTGTATCTCTTAGACCCTTCCCTCATTAAAATGAGAGCAGTGTAAGGATAAACCAGAAGTTAACTAGACCTCTCCCTTTTGCCCATGGGATTGAAAGAGTATAGCCTTACTTCTGACCTGAAACAGGGGAAAAATAAATAAATAAATAAAAACAAGGGAAAACTTTGCCAGCCCTAACACTAATTTGTAGACAACAATTTTATCACTAAGAAGGTCTAAAAAACTAGCTTTAGATTTAAAAAAGTATTTCTGCCCTAGTTCCCGGGTAACAAGCAGAAGCAAATACTAACCCAAGATGGCAGAAGCTATATTTATCATAGACCTCTAGAGGCCCATGCAAAAATAATTTTAGAGCAATAAATAGCAGGTACTTCAGATATTTTAGATTCACCATTTGAAAAAGGCACAGAGAAGAGCCCTGGGTAAGGAGGGGAGATTCTAGGTTTCTGTTAGAATGAGATTTTGAAGCTATGGAAAAGAGAAGCTGAGAATATGGAAATATTTATAATGACTCAATTTCAAAGGGCACAGAAGTTGACAGGATTTGGAGAGAGGTAGGAGAGGGAGTCAGGAAGGGGATTAGAAAAGGAAATGTGTGGTGACCAGGAACTCGACGAGCTTTTTATAGTTTTGAAGCAGCTTAATCCCAACATATAGGAAATTGATGAATATTCAAACCTCAAGGCATAAAGTTAAACTGTTTATGAATGTGGAGGTTTTTCTGGGATCATTTGAGTCCTGGTGTGCTTTTTTGTTTCCTGCACAGCCAGAATCAGAGCAGTCTTACACTTGAAATTTCAGAGCTGCCTCTTTATCTCTAATAATAGCATGCTCTGTGTCTTCTTCTTTACCCCCAAAGATGGAGATATGGCATGTCACCGTAAGTTCTCTAGACAGCCCTAAGTATATCCCTAAAAATATCACTAGATATCTTTTTATAGCTCTTCTAAAAATATTTTAAATGGTCTTATCTTATTATTTTTGCTCATGTATAGAAGCTCAATTATTTCTGTTACAATCTGCTTGTAGATCTTACATTTTTGAAAATATATATATTTGTGCTATTTGAGAATAACACCGTTTTATTCCTTTCCAGTTATCATAAATTCTATTTTCTTGTTATATTGTGAAGCCTAGGCCCTTCAATAAAGTATTGAAAAGAAATGATAACTGACATCCTTGTTTTGACCCTTATCTAAAAGAAAATGTGCCTATGTTTTCATCACAATATGTGATTTTTTGGAGGTAGGTGGTGTTTTTTTTTTCTTTTTTGTAGTTATCTTTTAGCCAATTATGAACAGTTCATTTTATTCTGATTCAACATGACATTTTATCCTGTCATTAAGATTTTTAATATTCCTACAAATTTAGAAAGACTCGTTATTGTTCTGTAGATATGTAGACAAGTACTGAATTTAAAACTGTTGACTTGATCAACAACATGCTTACGTGAACAGGTCAACCAGCCGGTGTCTGCCCATTTCCTATGAAAGTCAGCCAATCGGTGACTTACTCCAAGAAACATTTTTGAGATTCAACGAATCAGCAAAAGACTCATCCTGTAGTATCCACACTGTACCAAATGATGACACCAACTATTTACAGCTCTGAAAACCTGCCAATCCCTGAACTCCCTGCTTCTTAAACACCTTCTTTAAGATTAACATTTCACTTGGCCCTGGAACTCTGTGACTGACTAGTATAGTTTTCCTTTACTATATAGTAAGCAATAAATACAGCTTTGTCTTCATTTCACATACTGAATGGTGGTCCCACCATCCTTTGAAAAGTACATCTATTATAATGATAATGCTTTAAAAATATTTTGAAATTTCTTAACATGATCAACTACATTATAGGCATTATTTTTTAATATTAAATTATCCACGCATTTCTGGTATAATTCAGTCATAATACTGTTTTGATTTGTATACATAAAGAGTTGGAGTCAAATTGCAAACATAGTAATTAGAATTTTTCATCCATATTTTTGAAATTGGCTTTAACTTTCTTACACTCTACTTGTAGTTTTTGTTTTCAAGATGTTTTGAACTTGATAAATTGAGTTTTTCTGTGTTCTGGCATAAATTATAATTGGAATTATCTGTCCCAAGTTGTCTGTAATTCACTGGTAGATTTACAACTATATACTCTGGTTATGTCTTGTACGCTACTACAAAATCCTCTTGTCCCTACATCTTACTCAAGTCACTGCTGCACTGACTGGTTCTATGAAATTTGACTTTATATGGGGACCATTGGCAGCCCCTCACCTTGGGTTACTCCAACTACCTCTCATTTTCTACTTAAGGGTCCACCTTCAGAATCACTCTTCAATCATTCATGTACAACCTGAAAAAGCTGAGGAGTTAATGAACTTAGGACTATGCTTGACCAAAGAGGAATGAGAACATATGGATATATGTACCTTTTTTCCTTGGGTGGAGAATTCTTAGATATATTGCCTTTGGCGCTAACAGTATTTATCTATAGTTGATGACAATTTGATAGTAAACACTTGTATTGACTGTCCCTCTTTACCTATTACACTCCACCTGTTTTGTACTCCTACTCCATGGGACCACATTTCCAGTGAGTATCAAATGCGAGGCTCTATTCTCTGGCTCAGAGGAAACCCAAGTTAAGGTATGATTCTTTTTTTTTAAAGATTTATTTATTTTATTACATATCTCCCCTTCCCCCCGCTGCGGCGACGCGCTGAGAGTGGTCACTGTGCAGGCGCGGCTTTGTGGGCGGTCTCTGCGTCCGTTCACGGCCGGCTTTCAGTTTGCGGGTGGCTGGCTGCGCTCCATCCGTGGGCGACCTGCCCTGCCCGTGGCGGCTCTTGCCATATCCATGGCAGCTTCTTGCCCTGCCCACGGCGGCTCCAGCCTGCCCATGGCGGCTTGCCATTCTCAAGGCGGTCTGCCCGCTAGGAGAGGTCCCCGGGAATCGAACCCGGGGCCTCCCATGTGGTATGCCAGCACCCTATCCACTGGGCTATCGAGCCGGCCCCAAGGTATGATTCTAATGTCTAGATTTTCTTCGATTTTTTTTTGTTAATTTTGATAGGTTATATTTTTGTAGATAAGTAAATTTTGAGTTAGTTTTCAAATTATTGACAAAATTGTGTATAGTGCTTTCTTATAACAATATTACATTTTAGCATTATAAGCTGTATCACAAATTTATGTTACTTATGGTAAAAAAAACTTCAATTAAATGATGACATATTTATTATAAAGCATCCTGATTTCAGAGGTATTAATATAAGAAAATATACTTTCTAGATTGGAATCATAGTGTTAATTTTTTTGGTTTTCATCCTTCCAGTCTATTTGACTGTATCTTTTTTGTCTTTTCAAAGAATGTTTTTTGGCTTTATTGATCACGACTTATATATATATATATTTTTTTTTTTTTTTCTTTTTTCTGGTCTTATATTTTCCTTACTTAAACTCTCTGGGAATAGTTCTAAAGTTCTTTTTTCAAACTTCTCATATTGAAGGCTAAACTCATCAATTTTCAGTCACCTTGCCTCTAATATAAGCTCATGGAAATATAATTTCTCTTCAAATAACACAACTTTATATGAATTCCTTAAATTTAAGAAGTTTGATTATAATTCAGTTTTAAATATTTATCTACTATGATCTAGTCTTTAACCTATGAGTTATTTATAAATTCATTTTAAATCTTCCACTTATATGGGGATTTTAAAAGGTTCATTATTAGTATAAAATCTAACTTTTTAATGTGATTAGAGAACGCGTATGCTCAATGATACTCTCTTGAGGAAACTCTTTTTGTGAGATCTAGGCCACTGTAATTTTTTTTTTTTACCATAAAGTCTGATTTTTGCTTGAAAATATAGTTTTTCTCAAACTTATTTTTGTTATTTATATCCATTCTCGTTTTCTCTTTGTCAGTCTAGCCAAAGATTTTATTGATCCTTTCAAAGAACCAACTTTTAGTTTTGTTAATCCTCTCTCTTCTTTTTTTGCTTTCTATATCCTTTATCCTCACTCTTATCTTTGTTATTTCCTTCCTTCTGCTTCCATTGGGTTTATATTGCTTTTCTTTCCCTAGTTCTTCCAGTTTTGAGTTAGGTCTCTGATTTGAAGTCTTTGTTCTTTTTTAATGTAGGCTCTTAGAGCTATAAATTTTCCTTTTAGGGTTGCCTTCACAGCATCCTATAAGTTTTGGTATGTTGTATTCCATTTTCTTTCACTTCAAGATGTTTCCTAATTTCATTTCTTATTTCTTCTTTATCCCATTAGTTTTTTAAGAGCATGTAGTTTAATTTCCACATCTTTGTGAATTTTCCATTTCTCCCTCTGTTATTGATTCCTAGCTTCATTCCACTGTGGTTGGAGAATATACATGATACGATTTCAATATTTTTGAATTTAATGAGACTTGTTTTATGACTCAACATAAGGTCTATCCTGGGGAATTATCCATATACAGTTGAGAAGAATGTGTATTCTGTATTCATTGGGTGTAGTGTTCTAGTCTTGTATGTTAGGTCTAGTTGGTTTAGTATAACATGAAGTCCTGTACTTCCTTAATGAGCTTCTGACTAGATGTTCTATCCATTATTGAGAGTGGAGTATTAAAATCTCATAGTATTAATGTGAAACCGTCAATTTCTCCCTTCAAATCAGTCAGTATTTGCTTCATATATTTTATGGCTCTGCTGTTATATGCATATATATTTGAAATTGTTACATCTTCCTACTGATTTGTCCCTTTTATCAGTATGTAATGACTATCTTTGTCCCTCATAACTGTTTTTGACCTGAAGTCTATTTTATCTGATATTAGTATAGTCACTGCAGCTATCTTTTGGTTACTACTTGTATGGAATTTTTTTTCCCATCCTTTCACCATCACCCTACTTGTATCTTTGACTTTAAGTTGACTCTCTTGCAGACAACATATAGTTGGGCCCTGCTTTTTTATCCATTCTGTCAATCTCAGCTTTTGGCTGGAAAGTTTAATCCATTTACATTTAAAGCCACTACTGATGTTACAGGTCTTTCTTCTGACATTTAGCTATTTAGGCTTTGTAAGTCTTATATCTTTTTTAGTTACTCACTACCATTAAAGCCTACTTTTATACATATTTGATTTCTTGGGTTGTACCATATTGAGTTCCTTCTCATTTCTATCTGGTTATATTTTTCATCTTTTTCCTTGTGGTTACCATGGAGTTAAAATTTAATATACTCAATATACAACGATTTTATTTAGTGTGATACCAACCTAACTTCAATATCATGCATATTTACTTTTCCTGTACTCCTTTGTCACCCCACCATTGTTTTTGTACTAGAACCACTTGTATTTTTGTACATTGTGTGTCCAAAAACCTAGATTTATCATTACTTTCATTGATTTGCATTTAGCACCTGTAGGAAGTAAGAGTGGTTATATACCAAACAGTACAATGGTATAATACTGGGATTTATAAATACCTAAGTGTTTTTCTGCAGGTCTTTATTTCTTTACGTGGCTTTGAACCACTGTCTAGTGTCTTTCATTTCAGTCTGAAGAACTACCTTTAGCATTGATTGTAGGGAATGTCTGTTGGGGATGAACTCTCTCAGCATTTTGTTTATCTGAGAATGTCTAAATATCTCCCTCATTTTTGAAAGACAGTCTCACTAGATATAAATTTCTTAGCTGGCAGTTGTTTTCCTTCAGCACTTTAAGTATTGCATTCAACTACCTTCTTGCCTCCATGATTTCTGACCAGAAAACTGCACTAAGTCTAATTGGTACTCCTTTGTACGTAACACATCGCTTTTTTACTGAAACTTTCAGAATTCTCTCCTTGTCCTTTGTATTTGATAGTGTTATCAGTATATGATGGGGTGTATTTTCTTCATGTTTATCCTGGGTGGTGTTGTCTGAGCTTCTTGGACTTGCATATTCATGCCTTTGCTGAACTTGGGAAGATAATATTCTTTCAGCCCCTTTGTCTCTTTCTTCTCCCTCTGGTGTTCCACTAATTCATATATTGGTGTTTCTGATGGCATCTCATAGTTATCACAGGTTGTTTTTGCTTTTAATATTTCTTTTCTTCTTTCTGTTCCTCAGCCTGACTCATTTCAAGTATCTTGTCTTTATGTTCACTGTTTGTTTCTTCTGCTAGCTCCAATCTGCTATTGGAATCCTCTGGGGCATTTTTCTTTCTGTTATTGTAGTCTTCAATTTCATCATTTGAAGGATTTTTAAAAAAAATATTTTGGAATATACACTTTTTTTCAATCATTTGAAGGTTTTAAAACTTCTGTCTCTTTACTTAGACTCTCATATTGTTCATCCATTGTTTCCTAATATCCTTTATCTTCTTTCTCTGTACTTTCATCTTCTACTTAAGCATTTTTAGACCACTTTTAAAAAATGATTTGGTATATTCACATTCTCATCTTCGTTGTTGATGTGTTCTGCATTTTTATCTTATTCCTTTACATGTGTCACCATTTCCTGTTTCTTTGTTTGTCTTTTAATCTTTTATTGTACACTGTACATTTTATATTTTAAAACCTTAACTCTAGATTTATTCCCTGGGATGTTTGTTTCTTGGTTTTGTAACCATCCAATGACAAGTCAGAGATATTCTTGGGCTTCAGCGCTCCTATCAGGAAGGTCTACCCCAAGGCAAATTCAGTGGGCAGAATTTTCCCTGCCTTTCTGGGCCTCGGTCTTACCCAAGGCTTTTGCTTGTAATTTCTTTTCTTTTCTTTTTTTTTTTAGATTTCCCCTGTTTAACTATTTAAACAAATTTGGTTACCCCTTTGTTTCTCAAGGGACAAACCTCCTTCTCCTGGGTATTATAAGCAGGCAGACCTTTGTTCCAGACTGTCAGGCTCTGTAGTTGTTCCCACTCCTTTTGTTTTTTCACACTGCTTTTGCCTAGAGGGAGGTATCCTGGGGAGGACTTTCTCCAGATGGTGTTTCCCAGCCAAAACAGGGCCAAGTATCCGCAAAGGGTACGTAGCAAGCTCCAATGTCCCAATGACTTTGTCCAGGGTGGGATGAAACAGTAGCTGCCCTCAGAGCCAGGACCTGGGGTCTGAGTTCCCTAATCAAAAGATGTAATCAGTAATTGGCTAGGCATACCCCTGTTCTTGGGAAAGAGGACTTTTATGTGCCTTTCTATCAGCAGCTGCTAGCCAGGGACTGGATCCTGTGGTAGCCTGCTATAAGAGTAGGAGATGGATGCCAGTAGCTAACATGTAGAGGGAGCAATTTATGTTCTTTTCCATAATTTTTCAGCCTCTTCCTCCCTCCTACTCTTCCCTGGATGCTGGAGTTTCAAAGTAGTTCTTTCAGACAGTTTCTGCCTGTTTAATAGTTCTTTGGTAGAAGGACTGAGTCTTGGAGCTTCCTTCTCTGCCATCTTCCCTCAAAGTTTTCCTTTGATTACTTTTTTTTAAAGTTTTTTTTTAAACCACATTTTGACTTATTCTAACTTTAATATGTGTCTAGATTAATTTACTTTTATTTCTTCTGCTCTGGAATAAGTATAATCTTTTAACCTGGGAATTTATATAAATTTTCAGCTGTCTTTTAAATATTTTCTTTCCCTTTTTTATGGTCTCTCCTTTCTGAACTTCTGTTAGATGTATGATGGACTTTATTATTCCATCTCTCATGTCTCTTAATTGTGTGCTCATATTTTCTATTTCTTTGGGTCCCTGTGTTTTTATTTTGCGTAATTTTTCCAGCTATATCTTTTTTCATTATTTCCTATATAGCTACATCTAATTTACTCTTTGAACAAGATTATTTTAATTGCTGTATATTTCATGTATTGTATTTATAGGATATCAATTTTGCTCTTTTTCAGACCAGCTTTTTCATTTCCTAAAGTTTTTTCAAGTGTCTTTACACATTTTTATAATAATTTAAAGTCTATATCTAATAATTCTGTTGCATAAAGAACTTTGTTGTTTCTCTCAATTCTTGCTCATGCTGATCTGTATGCACAGTGCTGTGTCATTTTGGATAGTGAGTTCACATTCAGTGAGACATTACCTATCTGAATACTCTGTGATCTAAGTGTAGTAGGACCACTTTCTGATATATTTTTTGGCTTGAATGTTCCTAGACCATGCAGGATATGATGCATTTGAACTCATGTGAGTTTATAACCATAATTATCAATTCTTAGAGAAGACTTATTTTTATGTCCACATTAAGCCCAAGCAAAGATAGACAAGTTTCTTTGTTTTCTAGCTGTGTTAGTAGATTGATTATTTTCCAACCTACCCTTTCAATGATAGTATATTCCTTTGAATGTTTACATCAGTAATGATGTAGTTCTTTAAATGCTCAAATTTTGTTATGTAGTCTGAGTTCAAACTACCCACCATATGCACACCCAAGAGTCTTCTCTGTGTGGCTGTTAAAAGCAAGAATCTTGGTTACTGACACTGCAATGCTTAACTCCAATCCATTTCCCTTTAGAGAGCTGAATATTCTCTTTTGTTTTACCATGCTAGTTTCCAGTTTCCTTTTTATATTTGAACCATCAGGATTTCCATTCTCAAGCACACGGCTATTTATTTTAAATAATATCTTTTTGCTGTATATATGGGAAGGTATATAGTTAGTCTACCTGAGTGTTGAAAAATAAAAGCCAAATTCATTCATTTCTTAAATTTCAATGAATTAAAAACCTCAAATGCTACACTTTTTATCTTCTGCAAAAAAACGCATCTTAATCATGTTTGTCTATCTAGCCATACTACACAATGGGTTTGACACTCAGATCCCAAAAGAGCGTGCTACTACAAATCATTGTACAACATGGAAATCTTCACTAGTTTTGCTAGTAGAAGGGAATCTAATTGTAGGCCTGCCTATCCAACCAAAATTAGCAGTTTCTATTTTTCTACTCTAGAAAAATGCATCTAATAGCAGTTTACTGAAACTCCATCATTACAAAATGTCACTAGTATAGAGAAAAAACTCACTCATATAATCAGAGAAACATTATGTTTAGCTCATTTTTCCAGCCTATCAACCCCAAATTTGATAGATTTAAGTATAACTGCAACAGTGATTTATGAAGTTATGAAGAAATGATTCAAAACATAGGAACTTGATTAATTCACTTTTAAAAAAATGATTGTAGCCACCATTTAAAAGTGTCACTTTGAATTTTTAGACAAATATTATAAATGGATAATTTTATAACATATAAAAATCCTTGGAAAAAAACAAATGTTCAATTGATTCAAAATTAAATCTACAAATATAGAATTGGGGATTTAAGCAGTTTTACAAAAATTTGCTTGCATGATTTTTTTCAGCTGAGGTATCAAATCATATTTTTAAAAGGCATCTACAGTGAATATTTATTGTGCCAGTTCCCAGTTAATTATATTTCAGCTCCAAATCTACCCTTTCTTGCCCTGTCTTGTGATATTGGAGCTATCCCTCCTCCTAGGAAAAATTATTCTTTGCCACCTGGTAAAATGTTGGACTTCATTAGTACTTGCTCGAAGAAGGCAAACTATAAGAAGGAACTTTTTTTGTGGTTCCAGTTTTTAATTTTTTTTCCTTCTTGTCTCTTATTGCCTAAAGTTTCCTGGATTCCTAATGGGAACCACTGAGTGGCAGGTTGAATTATATATCCCAGAAAACCAACATGTTCTATTCTCAATTCATTCCCGTGGGTCTGAATCCATTATAAGTAGGACCTATTGAAGATGTGATGTTGAGTCAAGTTGTGGCCAACTGAATCAGGATGGGTCTTAATCCTATTACTGGCAGCCTTTTAGAGAAGGCCACAGGGAAAAAAACCACAGGGAAGAAAGAAACTGGAAGTCACGGGAACTGGATGAGAAAGTCTCCACCATGCATTGCAATGTATGAGAAAAACTAGGGACCCAACTTTTCAGAGAGAAAGCATTGCCTTGCTGATGTCTCAATTTTGAACTTCTAACCTCAGTACCATGAACCAGTGAATGTCAGTTGTTTAAGCCAACCCATTTTGTGATATTTGTGATTGCAGCTGGGAAACTAAGCGACCCCCCACCTTGCAGCAAGTTTCACCAGCACCCCAATGGGCACCTTCCTTGCTAGCCATGTCTTGGAGACTCAGTGGTGCACACCTTCCAATGACTTTAACATTACTGCAGAAGAGGATTGCTGTATTTAACAAATAAATGTACAGGATATCAGGTTACCTTTTAATGTCGGATGAACAATGAACATATTTTTTTTGGTATAAGTGGGTCCCAGGCAATATTTGGGACGTACTTGTACTAGAAATGTATTTATATTTTAACTGGTATTCAAATTTAACTGAACATCATGTACCTGACTGGCAGCTTACACCCAGCATCAGTTTTCTGCCCTCCAGCCCTGGCCAGCTGGCACCCTGGTTGGCAGCTCCTTGCTCAGCAGGTCTGGCCTGCAGCACCTCAGCAAACCTTGCCACACAGTAGGTCACATCCACATCTTCTATGGAAGGTCTGAATCTCAGATTGGGGTGAGGAGTGAGTCGGGGCTTTCTTTCTTGGATACTTTCCTTCAGCCTGAGACATATAATTGCTTCCTATACTTCTTATTCCTCCTTTAACCAATTAATACTTAATTATATTAAATTGTCCTTGTGCCAATTACTAATGTGGTTTCTGACGCCTAACTGGATCCTGACAGAGGCAGAATTGGTACCAAGAGTGGTCCTAGGAGACAGACCTGCTAAAATGGGATTTGGGGATCTGTTTGGTCATACCTATAGGCTTGAGCCCAATGTAGATATGCGACTATTGAAAAACAGGGTGCTAATAATCCCAGGTGTGCTGGAATCACAATTCATCAGGCTATGCCCTGTGTTTGATTGTGATGATGTGCCAACTGAAGCATTTGTGTTTTGAACCTAAGTGGCTTCAGAACTTGACAGTTAGCGGGGAGTAATGAACCTACCAAAATTGTGGTGTGAGATGGATTCTTCAGAGTGTGCTGGAGTGCTGACAAAGAGTAAATGACAGGTTCAGGTACTTTAATCCTCATTTCTAATCATGCTCTGAAAACCTGAGAGGTTCAATGACAGCCCTAAAAGAATCTCTTATATCTTTTCACCAAGAGCTGATGTTGCTGAAAAACCCGACACCACAATTGTGCAAGTTACTAAATTACAACATCATTTGAATTCACATTCTCACCAAGTTTCTCATGAGAATAGTGTATTGATTGGGAAAGAATGGAACCTTGAAACTTGAAATGGAGACCACTGTCTCAGAAGAAATGAATGTCTCACAATCTCAAGTTAATCTTTCATTTTTTAAGTAGAGAATTTGTGGATTTATAGAAAAATCGTGCATAAAATACAGTATTCCCACATACCACACACTATTAACACTTTGCATTAGAGTGGTACATTTGTTACAATTGATGAGAGCACATTTTTATAATTGTACTATTAACTATAGGCCATGGTTTACCTTAGGGTTCTCTGTTTGTGCCGTATCATCACATGGATTTTTAAAATTATATTTCACTTTTTAACCACATTCAAATAGATAATTCAGTGCTGTTACTTATATTCACCCTGTTGTGCTACCATCACCACCATCCATTATCAAAACATTTCCCTCATCCCAAATAGAAACTCCATTGAATTTAAGTATTAATCCCTATTCCCTACCCTCAGCCCACCCTCTGGTAACCTACATTCTAGATTCTGACTCTATGAGTTTGCTTATTCTAATTATTTCATATCCGTGAGATCATACAATTTTGTCCTTTTGTGTCTGGCTTATTTCACCAACATAATATTGTCAAAGTTCATCCATGTTATCACGTGAACCAGAACTTCATTGCTTTTTAATGTTGAATAATATTCCCTGTGTTTGTATATATACCACACTTTGTTTATCCATTCATTGGATGAAGGGCACTTGGGTTACTTCCACCTTTTGGCAATTGTGAATAATGTCACTATGAACATCGGTGTACAGATTTCTTTTCAAATCCCTGCTTTTGATACTTTGGTGTGTATACCTAGAATTGGGATTGCTGGGCCACATGATAATTCTGTACATAAATTTCTAAGGAACTGCCAAATAATTTACCACAGTGGCTGCACAATTTTACATCCCCACCAACGATGAATGAGTGTTCTGATTTATACAAATTCTTTGTAATACTTGTAATTTTCTGTTGTTGTTTTTTTTAACAGTGACCAATCTAGTGGGTATGAAATGATAGCTCATTGTAGTTCTGATTGCATTTCTCTAATGGCTAATGATGTACAATTTTTCATGTGTATCTGGTATGGATAAATGTCTATTTAAGTATTTTGCTCATTTTTAAATTGGGTTGTTTTTCTTTCAGTTGTTGAGTTGTAGGATTTTTTAAAAATATATTCTGGATATTAAACCCTTATCTGATGTGTTTTTCTCAAATATTTCTTCCATTGTATAGGTTGTCATTTTACATTCACGATAAAGTCTTTTGATGCACAAAACTTCTTCATTTTGGTAAGATCTCATTTCACTATTTTATTTTGTTGCTTGTGCTTAGGTATAATGTCTACGAAACCAGTGCCTAACATAAGGTTCTGAAGATGTTTATCTATGTTTTCTATTAGGAGTTTTATAGTTCTGGTTCTGATATTTAGGTCTTTGATTCATTTTGGGCTGAATTTTGTATTTTGAGTGAGGTAGGAGTCCACATTCATTATTTTGTTTATGGAGAGCCAGTTTTCACAGCACCATTTGTTGAAGAGACTATCCTTTCCCAATTGAGTGGTCTTTTCATCCCTGTCCAAAATCAGTTGGCCATAAATCTGAGGGTTGATTTCTGAGATCTCAGTTCAATTCCATTAGTCAATATGCCTGTTCATGTGCCAGAACCATGCTGTTATATATATATTTTTACTGAGGATTTGTAACAAGTTTTAAGATTGCAAAGTCAAGTCCTCCAATTTTTACCTTTTCAAGATGGTTTGGTCTATTCAAGGCTTCTTACTTATCTAAATAACTTTGGTTACTGACTTTTCCTTTTCTGCTAAGAAGCCTGTTAAAATTTTCTTTGGGATTGCATTGAATTTCGATATCATTTTGGATAGAATAGACATCTTAACAATATTTAGTTTTCCAGTCCATGAACATGGAATATCCTTCCATTCATTTAGGTATTCTTTGATTTCATTGAGCAATGCTTTGTAGTTTTCCATGTATAACTCCTTTACATCTGTTATTCATAGATATTTGGTTCTTTGGGTTACTATTGTGAGTGGAATTTTTTCTTGATTTCTTCTTTCAATTATTTCAGCACTTCACATATTTCAACCCATTTCCTTCTTGCTTTCATGGTTTCTGATAAGAAATTGGCACTCAGTCTAATTGGGACTCCTTTTACATAACCTGTTGCCTTTATCTATTGCAGCTTTCAAAACTCTCTCCTTGTCCTCTGCATCCAACAGTTTGCTCAGTTTGTGATCAAACTTCAAGTTTACCCTATTTGGTGTTCTCCTGGCTTTTTGGATTTGTATATTCATGTCTTTTGCTATGTTTGTGAAGTTTTCTGTCATTATTTCTTTGACGATTCTTTCTGGGTCTTTCTCTCTTTCTTCTCCTTGTGGGACTGCCCTAATGCATATATTGTTATCCTTAATGGTATCCCAGAAATCTCATAGGCTGTTTTTGCTTTTTATAATTCTTTTTTTCATTGTGTTCCTCAGCCAGAGCCAGTTCTTCTTATCTTCTAGTTCAGTGATCATTTCTTCTGCCCTCTAATCTGCTTTTGAAATCCTAATGGAAGTTTTTCAATTCAGTTATTCTGGTCTTCAACTCCAGTAGTTTTGTTTAGTTTCTTTTTAAACTTTCTATGTCTTTATTGAGATTCCCATATTTTTCATTCCTTGTTTTCCTAATATCTTATAGTTCTTTCTCTATATTTTCTTTCATCTCATTGTGCATATTGAATATCAGTTTTGTAAAGTCTTTGTCTAGTATGTCCACAGTCTGGTTTTCTTCATTGATTTTTATCCTCTTCCTTTGGATGGTCCATCATTTCCTATTTCTTTTCTTTCTTGCAATTTTTATTGTACACTGTACATTTGAATAGTTCAAAATGTTAACTTTTGGATTTATCCTGAAATATCTGTTTCCTGAGTTTGTCTTCAGCTAGTGATGCGACATATTTTCTTGGTGTCAGGAGCTAACAATACCAAGAAATCCTAAGCAAAAATCACCTTTCAAAGACTTTGCAGATTGGCTTTGCATCTGCTGGCACTCTCCTTCAGAGTTCAGCCCTCCTAAGTGGAAAGTCAGCCCAAGGCAAATGCAAAGTGCAGGGCCCTCACTATCTTTTCTAGGCCTGCATCTATTCTAGGATTGTGCTTGCCAATGGCCTTAGAAGTTCTCCTGATTACAGGACTTTGAATACCCCTTCTACACCTCAAAAAAACAGGCCTTCTCCTTTCTCTGTATGTTCCTCTGCAGGACTTAGGCAGTTCCCTCGGCCAACTGCATCAATTGTTACTTACACTGCTTTCTCTGTCTCAAGCTGCTTTTGCCTGGAAGACAAATTTTGGGAATGGGAGCACACTGGAGGTAAGCTTCCCAATCAATCTTTCCCAGTGGAAACAAGGTTAGGGACCTACAGAGGGTGTGCTGGCCAGCTCCAAGTTGCCTTGGTGAGGAGATAACAGAGAGGTCAGGAACAGTGGCAGGAGCTTCCTCCACAGCTCCCTTAAGCTGTACTTTCTTGTCTTACCTCCTGCCCATTAAATACAGCTCTCCAACTGTCCTCAACAGGTCTGGGGAAGCAAACCATCCCTAAGTCACCTCCGATGCCTTTGTCTAGGGCCCCCTTCAATCTGAAGTGGCCAATCATAAGCATTCATCAGTGCTCAGACCATATACCCTGGATCTTATGTAACTGGGTTTCTGTGTATCACTCTGGCACCAGTAAGCTGTGCCAGTACATTACTACTGCCTGCAGTCAAGTTGGGGGATGGGTGATGGTTGCTGCCATGCAGAGAGTGCAATTCAGTGGTATTTACTTCAATTTACCAGGTTTCCTCCTGTTCTTCCTTGGATAAGGCAGTCTTCTGCTGGACTCTAGAGTTTTGTAAAAGTTGATTCAGACAGTTTTTTGCCTGTTTAGTAGTTGTTCTGGTAGAAGGACTGATTCCTGGAGCTTCCTACTGTGCTATCTTCCCATGATCCCCCAATTCCAAATAATTCTTGAGCTCCCTTGCCAGTGGGCAGATGCCTTGTAAGGGGATGTTATTCTCCTCAAGACCCATTACAATCAACCTTTGTGGTCACTTGAACCACAAACAGGGTCAAATCTCAGCATATTGCTAGTGGTATGATAGAGACTCAATGGTTCCCACCCTCCAGGAGATTTCCAGCATCCAAAGAGCAGCTTCTTGCTTGTAATGTGTGGAACACCCAGTGGTTCTCACCCTCCAGAAACTTTCACTGGCATTGCACCGGGAGGCTTCCTAGCATATTTGGTTGGCACCCCGGAAGATGGCTTACGTGGATGCAGTATGATAGAGACCCAGTAATTTCCACTCTCCAGCAAGTTTAGCCAAGATCCCAGTATGTGGCTTCACTGCTTTCTGGGTTTAAGAGAGCTAACTTCCAGTGGGTTTCACAAGGACTCCAGTTCACAATTTCTTGCTCCCTAACCCTATCCTCTCAAGCACTATGGCACCTCAGCTATCTTCTCTGACACCCAGAAGACCAAAGCTAGGCCTTCTCCAATAAGTTCTGAATATTAACCTGGTCAGGGTAAGCTCTCTTCCATGATTTTTCCTTCTGTAGGTACTCTCAGCCTTAGTGATAGTAACCTTTTTCTACATTTACTCTTTCTTTATCCTTTAGAGTTTTCTTGAACTACTTTAACAGTTAATTATACTTACCAGTAATAATTATTTATATTAAATTATTCTTGTCCCACTAAGTGGTGTTTTCTGTCTCTTGACTGGATCCTGACTGACACATATACAATTGCATTCTGCCCATATTAAAGAAGCATTCTGATGGTATTACTAGAAAGCTACAGTATTCAATTTCAGTTAGATATAGTATGTGGTGGCTGCAGTGTTATAGGCTCAGTAACCATTGCAGTGCTTAAGGCTCAGCAACCACTCAGTAAGGATCTAGGGGCATGGAGGTTAGTATCCAAAGACCTCAGAAACCATGCTAGTGGCCAGATTATGGCCCAATCTGGTTTTTCAGTCTTTCCATTGAGTGTGTGACCTTCTTGACATCAGTTTAATGTACTCTATTTTTGTATACATTAACCAAAGTTGGCTTTTTTTGCTTCCAACAGAACTCCTGACTAGTACACCATCAAAATACCAATATAGATTACTTGAGAAGTTTTTTAACCCTAAGTCAAGAAACTTCTGGTAATGGATGAGGCTCAAGTGGTTGAGTGCCTGCTTCCCACATGGGAGGTCCTGGGTTCAGTTCCCATGCCTCCTAAAAGCCAAAAAACAAACAACAAGCAAACAAATGAAAAAAAGCAACCCAGGAGAAGCCAATGTGGTTCAGTGGTTGA
>PVKH010014154.1:0-16581 GCA_004027955.1 Chaetophractus vellerosus
GGCGGCTTTGTTCTGTTCGTGGGCGACTTGCCTTGCCTGTGGCGGCTTTGCCCTGCTCATGGGGGATTTTTGCCCTGCCCATGGCGGCTCCACCCCGCCCACGGCAGCTTGCCCCCTCAAGGGGGTCTGCCCCGCTCGGAGAGGCCCCCGGGAACCAAACCCGGGGCCTCCCATGTAGTGTACCGGCGCCCTATCCGCTGGGCTACAGCTGGCCCCAAAATCTTTTCTTATAGTTTAAAGCCTTATACTATGAATATGTATCTCACCCCATTAGCAAGAGCTTTCTTCTTTATATCCATAGCTTTCTTTTCTTTACTATATTACTCTCACCAAGTTTTCTTACTTTCATATGTGTGTTTCTGTTTTCCCATCATGCTATGAATTCCTTAAGGAAGTGAATCATGTCTTAATTTGCTGACTATTTCTTGTATTGAACACAGTTGCTGGCCTATGGGAGGTTCTCAAAAATATTTGCCAAAAAATTTGTCTAAGAAAAGCAAAGAGTGATTGTTATCTGCTGAGATAAAAGAAGATAATTTTCATGTATTTCTTAGGTATGGTTTCCCCAGAAACACACCTGAAAACAAAAAGTTAAAAGCAAATAGTTTTTTTGGGGGGACCCAGGAAGGATGAGAGTGAAAGTAAGGAAGTGAGATAGGAAAGGAAGTGAGATAGAGAATATGTGAGGAGTACATTACCACTGTGGACACCTGGGTCTCCTACCCACTGGGGATCTCTGAGCTGCAATGCTAATCATCCCTCAGACTTGTGCCAGAGGGGCAAAGAAGCTGGATACTTATTCACCAACTGGCATTCATAGTTTCACTCCTTGGAAGTCGTTCTGCAGCCAAAACTTCACAGGAACATTGAGTGTTCAGGGACAGGGGGCCATGCACTGCCAGCCTCTACACTTTCCAATCGGCCAACACATATTTGTACATCGAAATAGGCCAGGAAACAATGGTGCTGCAGGAAATTGTGGAAAAGACGATGTCTTTGTTTCCTTCTCACTTGTACTTTATTCACCCTTAATGTCCAGGTCTCTCACGTCACCCATCAGAACCCTATTAGAACCCCTTGTCCAAGACTATAAGCCTTGAGTAGTGTCCGGTCATTCTAATTTTATCTTCATCACATTTTTCACTAGTTATTTTTAGAACCCTGCTTTCAACTAATTGTGCAAAGAGAAATTCGATCTCTTTAGTCAATTCACAATGAGTTATTAAAAAGGAAAATAGTTAAGGAACTGCCTTGTACAGTAAAATCATTCTTATCTTTGAGGTCAGAAAAATGTAAATACGATATATGCTGTTTAATAACGCAGCATTGGGAAGTGACGAAATGTCTTCAAACTTTAGTATTTTCATCTGCAAAATACAAACTGATGATCTTACTTTTATTTGGTTTGGGGAATATTACATATGATGGATGTATATTATTTAGCGCAAAAGGGATCAAGACATAGCAGTAACTCAATTACATTTTATTTGAAAGTAGATCCTTGGTTGAGGAAGCGTTCCCAAGGTCACTGGCCTGATGAGAACCGCATATGGGGACATGTTTGGTATGTTGTGTCGTGACTATGGAAAGACTCAAGCTGTTATCAAGAGAAGATATGTAGATATGCACGGATAAGCACACTTAACTGATGAAATCTGAATAAAGTCAGCAAGTTGTATCAATGTCAATTTCTTTTGGGGATTTTGTACTATAGTGATGAAGATGTTACCATTGGGGAAACGGGGCAAAGAATGCAAGGCATCCCTTTGTTTTATTTCTTTCAAATGCACATGAATCTAAAGTAACCTCAATATAAAATGTGAAGGAAAAAAAAGAATGTGGGAATTGTACTAATTGCCATGCTAACTTCTGATCAATCTATAAATAGAAAAACCTTGACAAAAACTGAATCAAAGAGGGTGAGCCATCACCAGGTGTTTGACAGATCCGTTAATGAAATTATAGAGGAGGAAAGAACGTTGTTAATTTGTGGATGAATTCTAAATTTTGTCAACACTTGTGGAGAAAACATCAAGAGGTCATTTGTTTTCTGACAGAGAGGTGGACTCTGGTGAATTTAAAACAAATCTGATGTAATTCTAATGCCCTCATCCCAGGAGATGTAGAAAGCTGTAATTTAGTAGGAAGATTCGAGTCAGTCTCTCAATGTACAGTCCCCTCAATTACTGGCCTCGTTTTTATTTTTTCATTCCTATGTCATGGATTCTTGATAGTCACAAACCACTCATTCTTCCATATATTATTGCTTAAGAAATAAAAGGATCATCTGAGCATATGCTCTGTTAGTTGTGTGCAACTTGTGTGGGTGCGGAAAGTCAGTACCACAAGTTTTCATTCACCACGATTTTTGGAATTACCTTTGCTTCTGTTTGTCTTGGAGCCCCTGCTGGATACCACACTTTCCTTGATCTGGTTTTTAATCTTCATTTTGGTGAGGATAACTTCCAATAGGTCCTTAACAATAGATAAAACAACAGTAAATTTAACAAAAAAATTTTTTTTAGATAGTTTGGCTGGATAAGGGAATTCTAGTTTCTTTACAGTAGAACTAAATAGAAATGTCTCTCTCTCATTTTCTAAGTCCTCATTTTCCATTCTCTGTCTTTAAAGGTTTATACTTTTTATCTTTCAATATAATTTTGGTAATGTCATTTAGTAATGCTATTTTGGGAAATGAGTAAGGTAATCACATTTACTCAATTTGCAATTTCTAACTGGTCAGATTGCTTTCCTTTATCTTTTTATTTTTTTGCTTTTATTCCTCTTTTTTTTCCCCCCTCCTATCATGTTTGTGCCCATTCAGAGCTCTGGACTAGCTCCTGTTTGGGGGAGGTTCTGCATTCTTGGCGGGCCTAGGGAATAAGGCAAGTTCATGGGGAGAAGGAGGGACCCTAGACCATTCTCTTTCTCTCTCTCCTCTCTTACCAGCAGGATGGGCCTCTGGAGAGTGCAGACTTGGGAGAAGGGTATCAGGGAGGCTGTGCCTTCTGCCCCTTCTAAAGTTAAAGTGTGAAAATCATTTTTGTAATTCACATGTGACCTGAAAGCTTCACTCTGATTGCCATTTTTATAGACTTACTGAAGTATAATTTGCATATTGGAAAATTCACCCTTTTTATTGTACGGTTCTACAGGCTTTGATAACATAGAGGGGTGTTACCACCACCATAACCAAAATTAAAATCATTATATCATCCCTCAGTTTCCTACAACCCTTTGTAGTCAACCCCTCTTCCTATCCCCACCCTCAGTTCACACTTTAAAAAACATTGTTCGTGGATGTGATTGTCCTCAATTCATGTGTGTTTCCATACTCAAAGGAAACAGGAGGCAGAGATTTAGGAAGGAGGCTAACTTCCCTCTTTATGACCAAGGAAGTAATATTGGGACATTTGGTTTGATCAGGTTTTCAAGGAAATCTTTTCAGAGTAGGTGATTATTAAACAGAGCTTTCAGATGATAATTTTAGCTTGATAATCACAGAAATAGTAAGGCATTCTGGGCATAAGGAATAACATGTGCAGAGGCTTCAAGGACGCATGAAGTATTATGGCGCCGTGGCTTGGTAAGGGAGGGGTAGCTGGGAGAGAAGCCTGGAAAGCAAGGCAGAAGCCAGCTCAGAGGGTAATGGACAGCATACCAAGGTCTTTGGACTTAATGGGAAATCTGTTCAATATTTAAGCAATGGGATGACATAATCAGAAACTCTCTTTTATTCTCATTTCTTCTTCTTTTATTAATTAACCCAGTTCTGTATGATAACAAACACAGGAATAAAAATATATCATGCAAGAGCTTTGAATTGGGTAATAATTGTCTCAAATAATGGCAAGTTTGATTAACAATATCATTTTTGTATGATCTTATTTTTATGGAAAGTGGAGTCAAGAAGGGGAAAGGGAAATATGGTAAATAATATTTACCAAGTTAACGTCACTTCAAGACTTTTGAGCTTCTCCTGGGATAGGCACAGTGATAGATGCCATCAATCCAGACCCTCTCATACACCTGGTTCATTTCAATATAATATTGTAATTAATTAATAAGGCTGCAGAGGGGCACATGCATTGTGAATATCACATTTTTACATGACT
Source organism: Chaetophractus vellerosus (assembly GCA_004027955.1). NCBI lineage: Eukaryota > Metazoa > Chordata > Mammalia > Cingulata > Chlamyphoridae > Chaetophractus > Chaetophractus vellerosus. The sequence goes on from PVKH010014154.1 coordinate 4,116, forward strand.
GGTCTGTGTACTAACCCTATTTTACAATAAAGAGACTAAAACCGAGAGAATAACTTCCTGAGTGACAGAAATAAGTGCATGTAAGGATTTAACTGTTCTCAAGTCCGAAGCTCTTTGCTATAATATATTTCCTTCCTCAAATCACGAGACTTGTACTTTCATCTTACTTGTATTCTCTCTTTAGCTTTATGCCTTGAAAGAAATCCTCTTGTTTCTAAATCCCCTGTTATCTTTTCCATAATAATGCCACTTTATTTAACCCTTTTCTCACCTGCACTATGGCAGTCCCCCAATTCCTAAATGATTGTAAGGCCCATCCCTTTTTGAACATGCTCAGGTGTGTTACATAGGTAATAAAAACAACGATGACACGTGCATGCATACACATGGGCCCACTATATTGTCCCCCATGGACCCTAATTTTCTGTTCTTTCTCAACGAAATGTTTTCAGCGAGTTCTTCACACATACCACTCGCTCTTCCTCACCTACCATTCTCTTTTCATTCCACCAAATCTCCTTTCAAATCCCAGTGTTGCTCATGATAAGATCCTGTGCCTTCCAGCCTAGTATTCCCTTCTCTGTTCGTCTGCTATTTGCCCTGTCATCAGGATCAGCTCAGTGACCACTGGCTCTTTGAAACCCACCCCACTCAGGGATTCTGCCATCCCACCATAACCTTAGTGCCTTCCACCCTTGCTGAATAACCCTTCTGGGTGTCTTTGCTCAGACCACTTATTCTACCTGATGTCGTTGTGTTGGAATGTCTTTGAGTTTTATCCTGGAGACTACCTTGTTCTCTTTTTTGTTATATTCTTTCCCTGGATAATTTCACCAATCCCCATGGTTTTAATAACATCTATGTATTAATGACCCCAAACCTTTAGCTTATGCTTAGAACTCTTTCCTGAACTCCAGACCCATACACCCAAATCCCTATTTCACAGGCTATTTGGGTGTCTAAATAGATCTCAGAGGGAGCCTGTTGAAAAGGGAATTTTTGGTGGCTCATTACATCTGATTCTCTCCCAGTCTTCAAAATTGTATAAGTTGTACCATAAAACATCCAATTGCTCGAGACAAAATCATCAGAGACATCTTAATATTTATTTTCCTCATCACCACCCCTACACTTATCTTATTTCTAATTCCTTTAATTCAGCTTTCAAAATATAATTGTGCCAAGGCATTTTCATTTTCACTGCTTTCACCTTGGTCCAAGGCAGTTTTATCTTTAGCTTGGCCGACTACATAGACTCCTGCTTAGTCTCCTTGAAGCTCTCCATTTTCCACAAAGCAGTAAAAGTGGTCTCTTAAAAATGTAAAATATATAATTTCATTTTCCTGCTCAGAACTCTTTAATATCTTCCCATTAAATCTCAGATAAAACCCAAACACTTAGCCATGGACAATGACAATGAATAAGCTGGCCCCTAGCAATGGATCTCATGTTTACACTTGCAGTTTCCTCTTCTCAGGGCTGACTTGTTTTACATGTCAGCTCACAAAGGACTGAGTTGACCACCCTCACTTAAACAGTCACCTGCAGTTAACTTCCGTCTGTTCATGCTGATCAATTCCATCATTACTCTTTGAAACGCTCTCTAATAATGATCTTATGTCTTTGCTTGCTTGTTCACTTTCTTTCTATTTTACTAAAACCTCAGCTCTGTGAGAGCAGGGTCCTCTATCTTGTTCACCCCTTTATCTCCAGGATTCAGCAGTACCTGCTACCTACGAAGTAGTCAATTAATATTTGAAGGAGTTATTGTATATAAAATCCCTAGACAAGTACCTGATATACTGTGAGCACTAAATAAATAAATGTCAGCATGGATGTAGTTTCTATCAATATTTTTATAAGTTGAATAACTGAATAAATGAATGTAATAAATGATTTTTTTTCAAATTCCTCATTTAAACATGTAAGATATGAACTAAATAATCATTGAGGATGCAGATCTTTAATTAATTTATACTTTAAAATTACATAGTGAGAATTTTTAAAGATTTCCCCATTTTCCATCTGCATCCCCCAAATAAAAGTGTCTGGTAGACTACTAGATATAAGCTACACAGTGAATCGTGGTGAAAGAAATATATATATATAGCTCAAAGTTCATAGTTACTCTGAGATTTAGGTTCAACTTAAAGATGGGTAAATAATAAGCCCCAAGTCACTGGGAAGTCACGAAGTATCGATAGAGAAGCGTGTCGTGTTTGGGGACCATCGAATAGATTTTATGGATGCGGAATCGGCTGGGTGTACAGGAGAGACTTTCAGATGCCAGACCATGGAAAGTCTCCAATGAAGATCATGGGCGACACTAATTTTGGTAGGAGAAAAATAGGATCAGGTGTTTTTGTTTTTTTTTTTCAATTTCCGCTGCAGAGACACCTCATGTTAGTGTGTGATAATCAGGTGAGGCAGGGTGAGATTTTAGGTTTCCTGAAAAAGATGAAAGAATTTGCATTTGGAATATGCAATAGCTAGTTGAGGGTCACACTGATTCTCATTAGTAACTATTTGTGAATAAATAGATATTGGAAAGAAGAATGGCGGGAGAGTGGGAGAAACCTTTTAGGAAGTTACTCATGACACAATAGTTCACTGTGAATGAACAGTTGTTAGATGGCTTTGAAATTAGTGAATTGTTCAAGGTGGCTAGTCTCTCTGATTGGTGGTTCTGTTCTTTGTGAAATGGAGTTGAGAAGATTTAAAGCAAGGGGAAATGTCAGTAGGGCCAACACGGTTTCAGACACATAACGCTGCTTAATAAACGGTGATTTATTTCCTTTTCTTTCCTTTCAACACGATGGCCTTGTCACCAGGTACACAGTCTAAGGAAATGCACACAGCTTTACACATAGCAGATATTTTTTGAAAAATAATCCCTTCCAATTTAGATATGACAAAATTCCTTTTATTTCTTCCCTTCCTACAGTCAGAATATTTCACAAGCCAGAGAACTATAAATATATATATTTATATATAAATACATAATGATTGAATAACAAAGAGTTCAAAGAGCCCCTCAAGATAGCCATTCAAACACTGAGTTTCTGAACTCTTTCTGAAGCTCAGTGATGGTAAAGTTTAACTGCATCCTTGGCAATTGGGGTATATGTTATTCAAGAAAATTTAGAAAACTCCAGAAATAATTTTTACCTACTAACCAGTAAAAATGGTTGTGCATTCTGCTTTCACACCAAAATCATTCATAGTAATTAAACTGTTTAATGTAATATCCTTCCTTATTTATCTTTATATCTTTAAACCTATGGCAGAGATTGACAATTAATTGGACAAAGCAAATGCTTATTGAATTAAATGTACAAAGGCCTCAATGGAATATTTTTACACAGTTTTTATAAAATTAAAATCCAAAAACTCATTATTGAACACTTTTGATGTCCCAAGAATTAGATTAGGCATTACAAAGAATACAAAAACGAATGAGAAGAATCTTTTCTCCAACAGTTTATATCTAGCAGACAAAAGTACTTACCTAAGGGATACTAATGTAAAACTTCTTATGAATACCGCTATGATAAAAGTAAAGTTATATGGGAGTGTACTGAGAGGAAATAATAAATGCAGCTGGAAGGAATTTGAAATGTGTACTTGAAGAATTTTAGAATCAAATTGTCTTTGTTCCTTAAGATGTAAAGTGAGTTAAAATTTCTTATCACCGTTGTGATTTGAAATATTTACACTTTTCAGTCCTATTTATTTGGTTTACACAATTTATGACAATTACATACTCATTGTAGCCTTTAAATTTTATCAATGTCTAAGGACTAGTTTTCAGTTATTTTAATTTGATTTTCATAAAGTCCCTTTCATGTTACGTGCACACACTATTTAGTTGCCCATTATTATTTTTTGCCATTATATTTTAGCTGGGGTATTTATAAAATATATTTTGAATTTTGGTTTTGGCATAAATGAGTCTTTTTCACTACTTTAGTTCATTTATATTTATTTTCATAACTCACATTCTTGGTTTGCCTCCTTCCATTTATTTTACAAATATTTAGTATGTCTTTGCTTTGTTTTGCTTGTTTTTTTTGTTTTCTGCCTTTAATTCGTGATTTTTGCCTAATTATTTAGGTGGCAAAAAATGAAATTACTGATTGAGAAGTAATTAATCACTTTATTGATTTGACTACTGACTCTCTTTACATTTTCTAATATATTTCATCTCCCTAGTTTCAGATTATCAGTCTCATAAATTTAAAATATATATATTTGTTTTGTTCTTGAGTGATGAACTTATCCAGATTTTATCTTCATGAAATTTTCTTCTTTACATTTTTTTCCTTATTTAAAAAAAATAGGGTTTTTAGTTGTAGGTATCTATTAATAAATCTTTTTACTACCATTATACCATGTTTTCTTTTGCAAAACTTTTTTCTATATTAGCATTAGTTATATATATGCATTTACAGGGAATGTTTAATAAAATTGCTTCATTGAAAGTTTTGTAGTGCTTTTCTATTATCACTTACCCTTACTGAAGAGTTTATTTAACATTTTAGTAACTAGATTACGTATGTTTCCTTTGTGGAAGTCACTTGAGTGATCCAAGGAAGCTGTGCTGTACTGATCCAGAGAACAATCTGTGGTGTGTTCTAGATTAATAACTCCTGAGGTCAGTCATGTAGCAGACACGGGTGGGACACTGTTAGAGCCCTGTAAGCTGGACATTTCCTTGACATATTACATTACAGCTTGCCTAAGACTATATTTTGAGTGTCCCACACTCTTAGATTGTTATCTCCTTGTCATCTGGCATTTGGTGTTAAATAAATAAATAAATAAATGCTGTTCTAACGTCAGGCTATCCCCTCCTCCCTATTGTTAACTTGCATATTATGTCTAGAAAGATGTTAACAAGTTTTAATTCAAAAATTTCACAGTTATCTGTAAAACTTTGTTCATTTTATTTATGTTTGATTGAGACTTGCTTGATCCTTCAGTTTCATATCTTTATAATCCTCTATAAAGTTTTTAGGGTAACTTTATGAAGATATAATTTATATATGAATATTAAAAATAACCCATTTAGTTATACAACTTTCTGAGTTTTGACAAATGAAAACACCCATTTAACACCAACCCAATCAAAATTTCCATCATCCCAGAAAGTCACCTCATGTTCCTTTTCAGTCAAATCTCCCAACCATTACCCAAGCATGCAACCATCTGACTTCTTTAATAAAACTTAATTTTGCCCATTTGTGAATTTCATACATATGTAATCATGCAATATATACTCTTTTATATCTGGCTTCTTTCACTCAGCATAATGCTTCTGTGATTTATCTATACTATTACATGGATCAATAGTTTTCTCTTTTTATTGCTCCATAGTATTCTATTTATTTGTTCATGTATTGATGAATATTTGGGTTGTTTCCAGTTCTTTGTTATTATGAATAAAGATGCTATGAACCTATGTAAAAGTCTTTGCGTGGACATATGTTTTCAATTCTCTAAGGCAAGTGCTTAAAATTCAATTGCTGGAATAATTGAAGCAAAGTTAATTGTTTGCTTAACTTTCTAAGAAGCTGCTGTTTGCCAGTGTACCATTTTCCACACCCATCAGCAATATATGAGAATTCCAGCTGCTCTACCTACCCATCAACATTTAGTATTTACTGTTTTCAGTCTTCTTATTTTTAGCCACTCAGTGTTTGTGAACTGGTGTCTCATTGTGATTTTAATTTGCATTTATTGTGTTATTAATGCAAATTAATTTGTACTTAATTTGCATTAATATGACTTTTGCCATATACAGACTTCTAACATGGCACCCAATGATACCCACCCTATTCACATTCTTATATAATTAGCCTTCCCTTTGAATGTGATGGGATAACATTTCTGAGATTAGGTTTATTATTTTTATTTATTTTTTTATTTTTTTAAAGATTTATTTATTTTATTACATATCTCCCCTCCCCCCAACTGCGGCGACGCGCCGAGACTGGTCACCGTGCAGGCGCGGCTTTCCCCGCTTGTGGACAGCTTCTGCTTCCATTCACAGCCGGCTCTCAGTTCGCGGGTGGCTGGCTGTGCTCCATTCGCGGGCGACCTGCCCTGCCCATGGCAGCTTTGCCCTGTCCGTGGCAGCTTTTTGCCCTGCCCATGGCGGCTCTGCCCACCCATGGTGGCTTGCCCTTCTCAAGGCGGTCTGCCCGCTAGGAGAGGTCCCCGGGAACCGAACCTGGGGCCTCCCATGTGGTATGCCGGCGCCCTATCCACTGGGCTATCCAGCTGGCCCCTGAGATTAGGTTTAAAAAGATTGTGATTTCCATCTTTCTCGAAGACACTCTGTTGCTGAGGAAGCAAGGTGTCATGTTGGGGGGGTGGTACACGTGACAGGGAACAGAGAGTGATCTCCAGCTAACATACAGCTGAGAACCCAGGTCCTCAGCCCAACATCCCACAGGGAAGTCAATACTGCCAACAATGCCTTTAGCTTTGAAGCAGCTCTTGTCCTGGTCCCATCTTGAGATGAGGCCCCAGCTGTGGCCAGTAGTTTGCAGCCTTATAAGATACTCTGAAGGAGAGGACCCAGCTAAGTTGTGCCCAGATTCCTGACCCACAGAAATAATAATGTATTTTTTTGTAATAATAAATGTTTGTTTTTAAGCTGCTAAGTTTTGGGGTAATTTGTTTTGCAGAAATAGATAACTAATTTCCTTCATTTTCTGAACATATTCATAATAACTTCTTAAAGTCTCTGCTAAATTCAACCTCTGGCCATCTCAGGTTGTTTTCCTATCCCATTTTTTTCCCATCTGTGATCACATTTTCCTTTTCCTTTGGAAGTTCTGTAACATTTGACTGTATATAGGATATCATGGTTGATAATCTAGAGATACCCTGGATTCTGATATCTTCCTCTAGAGGTTATTGCTATTTTATTCTAGTAGGTGGTTTAGTTATTGGTTTGAAATGCTGAACATGTGAAGGCTTAGATTTTTAATGCTTTATTAGAGCAGATCTATTGATGCCCAAGGTGCTGCCCCAACTCCACAGGTTGTTAGGGCTCCACCTTCAATGTTTCTTTCTTGCAGATACTCTAAGGCCTTCGTTTTATGCTTTCTTAGGGCATATCTCAAAGAGGACTTGGTTTAGAGCCTTGTCCTTATTTTTAAGGCATGGCATTTACAATGTCTCAGCTGGATGATTGAGTGGTAAGAAGCATTAATTAAAAGTCTCTATACTCTGCCTCAAGTAGAATCCCAGGTTCTTCTACAACTGTGTTCCAATCCTACAGTTACTCTCTAGATAAACTCATATAAACTTGTCCTGCACATCTTCCACCAGCCCTCAAGCCAGAGGCTAATGGGGTAACCAAACAGCTGTTCCTCCTGCCCAGCTCCCAGATTCCAGCCACTTTAGCCACATTCTGATTACTCAACTCAGGAGAACTGCTTTGCTCTTCTTTGACTATCATTTGCTGGGCTGTGATTGAGAAATCACCCCAGGTAGAGAACTGGTTTGATCAACTCATGAGTTTCCCTACTCTCAGAAACATAACCTATCTTCCAATGCCTGAAAATTATTGCTTCATAAATTTTTTGTTCCAATTTTACAGTTGTTTACTGTGAGAGAGACAGTCTGGTACCAGTTATTCAATCAAAACCTCCATAAAATTTTATTCTATCAGTCTTTGATCAATGTTTCTGTTTTGTTTATTCTGCTATCTCTCTTATGTCATACCATAATTCCTTTATGAATATCTCAAGTTCTTTCTCATGGCATATTTGATTCTTTAGCTATTTTTTTTCTTTATGTTTCTGAGGATATTGAAAGTTTGACTTCGAACTGTTGTCAGTTCTCTAAAGATTTCAGTATGCAATGTTCTCTGTCTTCCATAACCTTAAAGTTAATAATAGTTCTCCTGGTTTTGAGGCCTATATAATCTTTCCTGGTTTAAAATAATTTCATTTTAATAACTACTCTCTTTCTCTCATTTCATGGAAGCAATGTCCTTTTCATTTCTATTAAGAACTCCAATAAGATTTTAAAATCAATTCCACTATAGATTTTAATCTTCCTTTGTGATTAAAACATTTGCTTTGATTTTTTTCAAAGGACCTCTTAGAACTATATTTCTAAGTATATTTTCCTAGATTCTGATCTTACTTTTCCAAATTTAGCTTTTAGTCTAATTCCATTTAAACAAGTTTTACCAACTATTAATATGGGACTTTGTGCCATTCCCTTTATGATTGGACTCTCTATACACACTGTTATTGTGTACTAGAAATTCAGGAATGCAGCAGCCTGTGAAAGTTGGGCGGTACTTAGAGCCACAGACAGTCTCTGCAGTGCAATTTGTCTCTGCTTTTCCTTTGCTATGCTTAATGAAGTTCAGCCATCCATGGCCAGTGGAAGTCAAGATATTTTTTGCTTTCTATTTTGTACTCTGTTTCACCTCCCTTGTTTCCTATTTGTTGTGCTTTGGTTCCACCCCATCTCCCTCCTACACATTCCCCCTCACCCCAAATATTAAGCATGATCCCCGGGTCTTGTGCTAGGCAGGTGGGAGTTCATTGGTTTTCAAATGTTCTATCCCCCACTCTTCCCTCTATGAGAGAGTTGTAAAAATGGGTAACTTCCACTTACTTCCTTGGCCCTTTCTCAGAAAAAATAATCCTAAATTACAATGTTATAACTTCCTCACAGACGAACCTATCACCCGTTTAGGCTTAGAAATGAGGGTGGAGTTTTGTTGCTTTGTTAATACTCCAAATATTTAAATACAGATACATACCCCCTTCTTTATCCCTATCTTTACGTGGCTTTTTTGTCATCCTGATTGGGATTGGGGTGGGAGAAGGAAACTTCCACAGCTGAACTCATTGTCATCTTACTGTGGAAGCAAAGGGAAACTTACTGAATGAAAACTTAGTACTCTAGACACTAACATAAAAATTGGTTACCCAGTGAAGGATTATGAAACTACAAATCCAAAGGATGGAGTTGTTTTATCATAATAAATAACATTGCCCCAATATCCTGAAGGCACGCTAGTGTACTAGATAAAAAGCTAACAAACACCTGTTCAGGAGGAGAGAGCCTGGAGGTAACTGTCTTAGAGCAATCATCTGTGGGAGGACAAGCTGTGGTTCTGACAGCCCAATTAAGATAAGGGACATAGGCACAAGGTGCCAATTTGTCAAATAAATTGAGACTAAATTGGTTCTGGAATAATAGTTTGTAATTCTTTCTGCCATTTTCTTTGATTGATAGGCTTCATTTTGACTCTTTTCCTTCATATGCTTTAGCTGATTTGTGGGCCCAGGAAATAGTAGATGCTTCTGTAGTCCAGAGCAAAGGGGAGCAATTAGCGGTCACTGCCCATCTATGATAAGACTTGGTGCTAATAAATTACATACAGGGATGACCTTTGTTAATTATCATAACACCTAACGAGGTTGGTAATAGTCCCAGTTTACAAATCAAAAACACATGAGATCCAGCTCAAAGGGGAAGAAAATACATATCTCTGAATACTTCTTTCTTTGACACATCATTCTACCTTGTTGCTGGTATTTGATATTGTCTTTGCTTCACTGAACTGCAGCAATCTGTCATAGGCCTTGGCTCCCTGATGGGGCTCTCTGAAGGCAGAGACTGCTTTATCTCTTCATTGTTTACCTGCAAACTTAGCACAGTGGTAATCAGCAAACATTAATTTAATTCCAAAAGTCATAGAATAATAATATGGGTAAATGTACTGTAAGACTGAGACTCAAGTTTTAGGCAGGCTTTGGCCTCTTAATGGTTATGTGATTCTTTCATCTATACAATGGGTCTAATGCTTATGGGTCTAAGGATTATGGAATCGAAATATAAGAATATAATAGTAAAATAAATAAATATAAAGGGGAGAAAACACCAGTGAAGCGTATATAGGGAGGCTAGATGTATGACTCCTTCTACAGCCCAAAACCTCTCCTACCACCTACATGGAAACAATAAAATAAAGTATAAAATGGGAGTTACAGGAGAAAAAATTTAGTGCTGATAGAGAAAACATTTTGTAAAGCTCTATAATATCTCCTGATACTGTTCTGCACAGAGTGTTTAAACATTTCCCTGTTGTTTTTAAGTTTTCCTTTTATGCCTATGCTGTAGTAATATATTAATCTTTGTTTTTTAAAAGAACTATTTATACTGGATTCTCTGGGTAAGATTCTGAGAAGTATAATTATAAATTAAAGAAAGGAGTGGATTTACATTGCTGATTTCATTTTCAGAGAGTTTACACTGATTTTTACTTTCACTAACAAAAAATACTACTGCTAGCATAAGACACTCTTCCAAGAATTGAGAATTATCTTTTTTAAAATAGTAATTTGATCATTAGCAAGGCTGAGTTTTTAATTTTGGGTTAATCATTTGTATATTTTTTGAGTGAATTGTTTCATGTCCTTTGATCCAATTTTCATAGAGACCTTTCTGATGCCTTGACAATTGAGCTAAGTTAAGCATTCTTAGTAGTCAATATTTACTCCTAAAAAAATTGTAAATTTTTAAATGACTGCAATTTGATCAGTGGCAGATTTTGACACTTGTAAGTGAACCATTTCTATTTTATATTCTTTTACTTGGATATTTATCAAATTTTAACAAATTCCTAGAAAAAATCAACATTATGCCTCAAATTAACTAAAAATTATGCTTCAGATATTTGCAATGTTCATGGCAATGTATTTCCTACATTGATCATCAGTAATGAATAGGAGAGATATGGAGTAAGAACAGCACCTTCACAGAGTTGATGTCCAGTGGGACATAGAAGCAAGTAAATATCTGTTGAGATTTAACAGGATGCTAAATTTAACTTTACACAAAGAACATTATATATTTTTCCACTATAAAGAGACGGTACAATCTGAAATACCAAACATACAAAGGACACTCTCAAGAATCAGCACAATGAGTATTGGCTATTTTGTTTAGATCAAGGCTTTCACAAGGGTTTGGATGTACAAACATAATAGAGGATTTTGAAAGGAGTTTGAACAGAGCCAATGAAGTGCTATTATTCACAACTTTTAGTCTGGTACTTACCACAAGCTAGTGATCTGTGGGAGAGAGCATATCGAATGGTCTTCATGTAGAGATAAATATTTGAACCTTTCAGTTGGGAGGCATAATGCTTGGCAGATAAACTACTGCCCATGAGATCATCAGGCTGGAAGAGGGGCGAACCGCCTTAGTGGAAGGGGCTGCCGAGTTGTACCTGTTTCAGGATTTACCTTTACTCCTAGTGTGTGTTCCTTATGGGATTTGTATGGATTCACATGGATCATGCATTGGACATCCACCTGGTATCATCTGTGTCTTCCCCGACAGAACCACTGCGTAGAGCAAAGAACCTGAAAGCAAATGCCAGTTTCTTGAGGGTCTGGAAAGTTCTAAGAGCTCATTTGAAATAGTGATGTCTCTATCCAAGACAAGCTTTAATTCAGAGAGAATAGTTTCCAGCAACAGCCCAGAGATGGACCATCTACTCAGAAGGTATAAAAGCATCATCCATAAACATCTTGGCACCCTCTACACCCTCCTCCCTGCCCATGTTCCAACTTATCAGGGATCATTTGGAATAGAAAGGGACAGTGGTAAAAAAAAGAAAGAAGGAAAAAAAGGAAGAGAGAGAGAGTGAGAGAAAAAGAGAGAAAGAGGAAGGAGGGAGGGAGAGAGGGAAGGAAAGAAGGAAGGAGAAGAAGGGAGGGAGGGAGGGGTGGGAAATGCTGAGCAAGCCAGCTGTTTAGAGCAGACTGTGCTGTGGTGTGCCATGGTATATGACATTTCCTCATGGTTCTGTATTTGTGGCTACTGATGTGGGCAGGGGATGACTGCCAGATGATTTTGGAGGGAGGAACAGGTTCTGAGCTTGCTTCCTTTTTCAGCTCCGTAAAGAGCTGAAAAATGGACTGAATGAAGAAATGGCAAAGTTTGTGTTGGAAGGGAATCTATGTTATCTGAATAATGTGGTTTGAATATTTTCATCTTTGGAGGTGTCACATGGAAATACACACACTTGCTACTATGTATTTTGACATTTAAAACTAGTTTAGGTTTTTTTCTAACAAAGGGTTGGGTTACAGAGTAAGAGTGTGTTTTATGCCAAAGTGAATTTAAGACAATGGATTAACTGTTAGTAGAAAAGTCATAAAGCCTGTCCACTTATTTTTTCAATTAGGTCAAGAATGAAAAAAAAACCTCTCCTGTCTGAATGAATTCTAAGGTAAAAAGGAAAAGAAAAGGTGCTTTTAATTTCATTCTAGTAACATACTTGAAAAGCATATAACTTATACTTGAAATTATTAAGGCAATGATGAGGCTATTCCATGTATTAAGAAAACACACAGAAGGGACATCTAATATGCAAGTGATAGCTCAAGCAAGACTTAAATATGAAGGGTACTTTGTA
>PVKH010014155.1:0-16591 GCA_004027955.1 Chaetophractus vellerosus
CTTTAGACATTGATTATAAGTGAAACAGGCACATTTCTTCCCTGAAACAAGTAACGAGCTTGGATTTCAAAGCTGAAGATCTTCGTGCATTCACACACTGTTAGGTAAATGAAGTGATTTGAAAAGAATAGTAAGGGAAAACAAGGGCATGGGCACCATTTAAGCAAGTAACTGCCTTGGTTTTGAAAACTGAGGTTCCTAGTGAAGTCCCACAGTGGTAGGTAGAAACAGTGATTTGGCATACATTATAACTGAAAACAAGGATATACAGATGAGTTAAAATAATATATTTCTTAATTTGTAAAATGGAGGATCATGGTGCATTCATGGAGTGTAAGTTATTAGCAGTGATGTGCCATTCATTTTAACTAAAAACTGCAGTGTGACATGACAAAAAAATTAACTTGTTTGGTATGTAAAACTGATGATCTTGGTATATTCACACAGCATTAGTTAAGAGTAGAGATTTGACATTCACTGTAACTGAAAAAAGGATGTAGCACCAGTTAAACTAGGAAATAACTAGGTTTGTGAATTGATAATCAGGGTCCATTCACAGGGCATTGAGTAGTAACAGAGATTTGGCATTGCATGTTAGTGAAAATGAGGGTACATCAGCTAATAAAGAAGTAATTTGCTAGCTTTCCACAAGTGATGTTCTTTGTTCACTTACAGAACATTAGGTAAAATGATGCTTTAGACATTAGTTATCAGTGAAAACAGGTGCATTTGTTCCCTGGCATGAGTAATGGGCTTGGATTTCAATGCTGAAGATCTTGGTGCATTCACACATTGTTAGATTAATGCAGGGATTTGAAAGAATAGTAAGGAAAACAAGGGCATGACCACGATTTAAGCAAGTAACTGCCTTGGATTTGAAACCTGAGGTTCCCACTGAATTCACTGTAACTGACACAAGGGTATATCACCAGTTAAACTAGGAAATTACTAGGTTTGGGAAACTGATAATCAGGGTGAATTCACAGGGCATTAAGTAGTAGAGGATATTTGGCGTTGTGTGTTAATGAAAACCAGGTTAAAGCAGCCAATAAAGAAGCAATTTTCTAGCTTTCCACAAGCAATGTTCTTGGTTCACTTACAGAGCATTAGGTGAAACTGATCTTTAGACATTGAAATTAAGTGAAAACAAGTACACTTGTTCCCTGGAACCAGGGTCTGGCTTGGATTTCAAACTGAAGTTCTTGGTATGTTCATATACTGTTAGGAAAATGCAGGGATTTCAAAAGGATACTAAGGGAAAATGAGGGAAAGACCACCATTTAAGCAAGTAACTGCCTTGGTTTTGAAAACTGAGATTCTCATTAAATTCCCACAGTGGTGGGCAGAAACAGTGATTTGGCATGCATTGTAACAGAAAAAAAAGACAGAGATATAAGTTAAACAGGTATAGTTCTTAGTTTGTAAAAGGGATGACATTGGTGCATTCACAGAGCATTAGGTATTAACAGTGATTTGGCATTCATTGTAACTGAATACAAGGGCATATCCACATGTTAAACAAGTATATTTCTCAGTTTGGGAAACTGATGATCCTGGTGAATTCACACAGTGTTAGGTAATAGCAGTTTTGTGTATTTCATTGTAACTGAAAACCAGTGCATAGCTATGAGAAAAACAAATTATGTAATTGGTATGTAAAACTGATGATCTTGGAACATCCACACAGAATTAGTTAATAGCAGAGGTTTGGCATTCACTGTATCTGACACAAGGGTATACCACCAGTTAAACTAGGATAGTACTAGTTTGGGGAAACTGATAATCAGGGTGCATTCACAGGGCATTAAGTAGTACCAGAGATTTGACATTGGGTGTTAGTGAAAACCAGGGCAGAGCAGCCAATAGAGAAGTAATTTGCTTGCTTTCTACAACTGATGTTCTTGGTTCACTTACAGAGTATCAGGGGAAACCAAACTTTAGACATTGATTGTAAGTGAAAACAGGTGCATTTGTTTCCTGGAAAGAGTTATGAGCTTGAATTTCAAAGCTGAAGACCTTGGTGCATTCATTACATTAGGTAAATGCAGGGATTTGAAAAGAATAGTAAGAGAGAACAAGAGCATGGCCACCACTTAACCAAGTAACTGCCTTGGTTTTGATAACTGAGGTTCCCAATGAATTCCACAGTGGTAGGCAGAAACATTGATTTGGCATGCATTGTAACAGAAAACAAAGACTTAGAGATAAGTTAAATAGGTATAGTTCTTAGTTTCTAAAGTGGATGAAATTGGTGCATTCAGGGAGAGTTAAGTATTAGCAGTGATTTGGCATTCATTGTAACTGAAATCAATGGCATAGCCACGAGTGAAACAAGTATATTTCTTTGATTGGATAACTGATGGACCTGGTGCATTCACAAAATGTTAGGTAATACCAGTGATGTGGCATTCATTGTAACTGAAAACCAGTACATAGCCATGAGACAAACAAATAACTAGCTTGGTATGTAAAACTGATGATCTTGGTATATTCAACCAGCATTAGTTTATAGCAGAGCTTTGGCATTCACTGTAAAAGAATCACAAGCAAAGAGAACAAGGTAATCTATGAAATTACTAGGTTTGGGAAAGTGGTAATCAGGGTGTATTCACAGGGCATTAAGTAGTAGTGGAGAATTGGCATTGTGTGTTAGTGAAATTCAGGGAAAAGCAGCCAATAAAGAAGTAATTTGCTAGCTTTCCACAATTGATGTTCTTCTCTCACTCACAGAGCATTAGGTGAAACCAATCTTTAGACATTGATTATAAGTGAAAACAGGTATATTTTTTCCCCTGATCTATGACAGGATGGATTTCAAAGCTGAAGATCTTGGTGTGTTCATACAGTGTTAGGTAAATGATGGGACTTGAAAAAAATAGTAAGAAAAACTAATGGCTTGACCACATTTTAAGCAAGTAACTGTCTTGGTTTTGAAAACTGAGGTTCCCAATGAATTCCCAGAGTGGTAGGCAGAAACAGTGATTTGGCATGCATTGTAACTGAAAACAAGGACATAGAGATGCATTAAAGAAATATATTTCTAAGTGGGTAAAATGGATGACCTTGGTGCATTCACAGACCATTTGGTATTAGCAGTAATGTGGCATTCATTGTAACTGAAAACCATGGCAGAGGCATGAGACAAACAAATAACTTGCTTGCTATTTAAAACTGATGATCTTGGTACATTCACCAAGCATTAGTTTGTACCAGAGATTTTACAATCACAGTAACTGACACAAGAGTACAGTACCAGTTATACTAGGAAATTACTAGGTTTAGGAAACTGATACTCAGGGTGTGTTCACAGGGCATTAAGTAGTAGCAGAGATTTTGCATTGGGTGTTAGTGATAACAAGGGCACAGCACCCAATAAAGAAGTAATTTCCTAGATTTCCACAACTGATATTTTTGGTTCACTTACAGAGCATTAGGTGAAACCAATCTTTAGACATTGATTATAATTGAAAACAGGTGCATTTTTCCCCTGGATACAGTGATGGGCTTGGATTTCAAAGCTGAAGATCTTGTTGTGTTCATACATTGTATGTTAATGCAGGGATTTGAAAAGAATGGTAAGGGAAAACAAGCACATGGCCACCATTTAAGGAAGTAACTGCCTTAGTTTTGAAAACTGAGGTTCCCAGTGAATTCCCACAGTGGTAGGCTGAAACAGTGATTTTGCATGCATTGTAACTGAAAACAAGGATATAGAGTTGAGTTAAACAAGTATAGATCATTGTTTGTAAAAAGGATGATCGTGGTGCATTCATGAAACATAAGTTATTAGCAGTCATTTTGCGTACCTTGTAACTGAAAAAAAAAAGAGCATAGCCACGAGTTAAACAATTATAATTCTTAGTTTGAAAACTGATGGTCCAGGTTCATTCAGTGTTAGGTAATTGCAGTGAAGTGGCATTCATTGTAACTGAAAACCAGTGCACAGCCATGAGACAAACAAATAAATTGCTTGCTATGTAAAACTGAGTATCTTGGTACACTCACATTGCATTAGTTAATACCAGAGGTTTGGCATTCACTTTAAGTGACACAAGGGGATAGCACCCATTAAACTAGGAAATTACTAGGTTTGGGAAACAGATAATCAGGGAGCGTTCATAGGGCATTAAATAGTAGCAGAGATTTTGCATTGTGTGTTAGTTAAAACCTGGCACAGCAGCCACTAAAGAAGAAATTTGCTAGCTTTCCTCAACTGATATTCTTGGTCCACTTACAGAGCATTAGGTGAAACCAAACTTTAGACATAAGTTATAAGTGAAAACAAGTGCATTTTTTTGCTGGAGCCAGTGACAGGCATGGATTTCAAAGTTGAATATCTTGGTGAGTTCATACACTGCTAGGTAAATGCAGGGATTTAAAAAGAATAGTCAGGTTAAACAAGGGAATGGACACCGTTTATGCAAGTAACTGCCTTGGTTTTGAAAACTGAGGTTCACAGTGAATTCCCACAGTGTTAGGCAGAAACAATGATTTGGCATGCATTGTAACTGAAAACAAGGATATAGAGATGAGTTAAACCAGTATATTTCTTAGTTTGTAAAATGGATGACCATGGTGCATTCATGGAGCATTAGGTATTAGCAGTGATTTGGCAATCATTGTAACTGAAAACAAGGGCATAGCCACGAGTTAAACAAGTGTATTTCTTAGTTTGGAATACTGATGGTCCTGGTGCATTCACACAGTGTTGGGTAATAGCAGTGATGTGGAATTCATTGTAACTGAAAAGCAATGCATAGCGGTGAGACCAACAAATAACTTGCTTGCTATGTAAAACTGAGGATCTTGGTACATTGACACAGCATTAGTCAATAGAGGTTTGGCATTCACTGTAAATGACACAGGGGCATAGCACCAGTTAAACAAGGAAGTTAGTAGATTTGGAGAACTCATAATCAGGGTGCATTCACAGGGCATTAAGTAGTAGTGGAGATTTGGCATTGGGTGTTAGTGAAAACCAATGCACACCAGCCTACAAAGAAGTAACATGCTATCTTTACACAACTGATGTTCTTGGGTCACTTACAGAGAATTAGGTGAAACCAAAACTAGGCATTGATTATAAGTGAAAAGAGGTGCCTTTCTTCCCTGGAACCAGTGACGGGGTTGGATTTCAAAGGTGAAGATCATTGTGCATACATGCAATGTTACATAAATGCAGGGATTTGAAATGAATAGTAAGGGAAAACAAGGGCATGGCCACCATTTAAGCAAGTCAGTGTATTGGTTTTGAAAACAGAGGTTCCTTGTGAATACCCACAATGGTGGGCAGAAACAGTGATTTGGCATGCAGTGTAACTTAAAACAAGGTCATAGAGATGAGTTAAACAACTAGAGTTCTTAGTTTGTAAAGCAAATGACCTTGGTGGATTCACACATTGATAGGTAATAGGAGTGATGTGCCCTTCATTGTAACTGAAAACCAGTGCATAGGCATGAGGTAAAAAAATAACTTGCATGGTATGTAAAACTGATGATCCTGGTACATTCACACAGCATTAGTTAAGAGCAGAGTTTCAGCTTTCACTATAACTGACTCAAGAGCCTAGCCACAGTTAAACAAGGAAATTAATGTTTGGGGAAGTAATAATCAAGGTGCATTCACAGGGTATTAAGTAGGAGCGGAGATTTGGCATTGCATGTTAGTGAAAACCAGGGCAGAGCAGCCAATAAAGAACCCATTTGCTAGCTTTCCACAACTGATGTTCTTGGTTCACTTACAGAGCACTAGGTGAAATCAATCTTTAGACCTTGATTATAAGTGAAAACAGGTGCATTTTTTCCCTGTATCAAGTGACGGACTTGGATTTCAAAGCTGAAGATCTTGTGCTTTCATACAGTGCTGGGTTAATGCAGGGAATTGAAAAGAATACTAAAGGAAAACAAGGGCATGACCACCATTTAAGCATGTAATTGCCTTGGTTTTGAAAAATGGGGCTCCCAGTGAATTCCCACAGTGGTAAGCAAAAACGATGATTTTGCATGCATAGTAACTGAAAAATGGACATAGAGATGAGTTAAACAAGTTTATTTCTTAGTGTGTAAAACGGATGACCTTAGTGGATTCATTGAAGGTTAGGTATTAGCAGTGATTTGGCATTCAATGTAATTGAAAACAAGGGCATAGCCATGAGTTAAACAAGTATATTTCTAGTTTGGAAAAGTGATAGTCCTTGTGCATTCACACAATGTTAGGTAATAGCAGTGATGTGGCATTCATTGTAACTGAAAACCAGTGCATAGCCATGCGACAAACAATTAACTAGCTTGGTATGTAAAACTGATGATCTTGGTACATTCACCCAGCATTAGTTAATAGCAGAGTTTTGTCATTCACTGTAACTGACACAAGGGCATAGTACGATTGAAACTAGAAAATTACTACATTTGGGAAACTGAAAATCAAGGTGCATTCAAAGGACATTAAGTAGTAGTGGAGATTTGGCTTTGGGTGTTACTGAAAACCCAGGCACATCAGCCTATAATGAAGTACTTTGCCAGATTTTCACAACTGATGTTTTTGGTTCACTTACAGAGCATTAAGAAAGACCAATATTTAGACATTGATTATGAGTAAAACAGGTGCATTTGTTCCATGGAATCAGTCATGGGCTAGGATTTCAAAGATGAAGATCTTGTGCTTTCATACAGTGTTAGGTAAATGCAGGGATTTGAAAAGAATAGTAAGGGAAAATAAGGGCATGGACAGTATATAGGCAATTAACTGTTGTGGTTTTGAAAACTGAAGTTCCCAGTTAAATCCCACTGTGGTAGGAAGAAAGAGTGATTGGCATGCATTGTAACTGAAAACAATGACATAGAAATGAGTTAAACAAGTACATTTCTTAGATTGTAAAACTGATGACCTTGGAGCACTCTCAGAGCGTTAGGTATTAGCAGTGATTGGGCATTCATTGTAACTGAAAGCAAGGGCATAGACTTGAGATAAACAAGTATATTCCTTAGATTGGAAAACTGATTGTCCTGGTGCACTCACACAGTGTTAGGTAAAAGCAGTGATGTGGCCTTCATTGTAACTGAAAAGCAGTGCAAAGGAATGAGTCAAACAAATAACTTGCTTGGTATGTAAAATTGATGATCTTGGTAAATTCACACAGCATTAGTTAATAGCAAAGGTTTGGCATTCAATTTAACCGACACAGGGTATACCACCAGTTAAACTAGGAAATTACTAGGTTTGGGAAACTGATAATCAGGGTGCATTCACAGGGAATTAAGTAGTAGTGAAGATATGGCATTGGATGTTAGTGAAAACCAGGGCACAGCAGCCAATAAAAAAGTAATTTGCTAGCTTTCCAAAACTGATGTTCTTGATTCCCATACAGTGCATTAGGTGAAATCAAAGTTTGAACATTGATTGTAAGTGAAAACATGTGCATTTGTTCCCTGGAAAAAGTGACAGGCTTGGATATCTAAGCTGAAAATCTTGACACCTTCATACAGTGTTAGTTAAATGCAGGGATTTGACAAGAATAGAAAGGGAAAACAAGGGCATGGGCACCATTTAAGCAAGTAATTTCCTTGCTTTTGGAAACTGAGTTTCCCAGTGAATTCCCACAGTGGTAGGTAGAAACAGAGATTTGACATGAATTGTAACTGAAAACAAGGACATAGAGTTGAGTTCAATAAATTTAGTTTTTAATTTGTAAAACAGATGACTTTGGTGCATTCACAAGTGTTAGGTATTAGCAGTGCTTTGACATGAATTGTAACTGAAAACAAGAACATAGAGATGAGTTAAACAAGTATATTTCAATGTTTGTAAAATGGATGACCTTGGTGCATTCATGGAGCATTAGGTATTAGCAGTGATTCTGCATTCATTGTAACTGAAAAAAATATTTGGTTTTGAAAACTGAGGTTCCCAGTGAATTCCCACAGTGGTAGGCAGAAGCAGTGATTTTGCATGAATTGTAAATGAAAATAAGGACATAGAGTAGATTTAAACAATTATTGTTCAAAGATTGTAAAATGGACGACTTTGGTGCATTCACGGAGTGCTAGGTATTAGCAGTGATTTGGCATTCATTGTAATTGAAAAGAAGTGCATAGCCATGAGTTAAACCAGTATATTTCTTAGTTTGGAAACTGATGGCCCTGGTGCATTCACACAGTGTTAGGTAATAGCAGTGATGTGGCATTCATTTTAACTGAAAACCCAGCAGAGTCAGGAAACAAACAAAATACTTGCTTTGTATGTAAAACTGATGATAATGGTAGATTCACACAGCATTACTTAATAGCAGAGTTTTTGCACTCACTGTAACTGCCACAAGGGTATAGCACCAGTTAAGCTAGGAAATTACCAGGTTTGGGAAACTAATGATCACGGTGCATTCACAGGGCATTAAGTAGTAGAGGAGATTTGGCATTGGGAGTTAGTGAAAAACAGGGCATAGCGGCCAATAAATAAGTAATTTGCCACCTTTCCACAACTGATTTTTCCTGGATCACTTAAAGAGAATTAAGTGAAACCAATATTTAGACTTTGATTATGAGTGAAAACAAGTTAATTGTTCCCTGGAGCAAGTGAGGGGCTTGGATTTCTAAGCTGAAGATCTTGGTGTGTTCATACAGTGTAAGGTTAATGCAGGGATTTGAAAAGAATAGTAAGGGAAAACAAGGGCATGGCCACCATTTAAGTAATTAACTGCCTTGGTTTTGAAAACTGAGGTTCACAGTGAATTCCAACAGGGGTAGGAAGAAACAGTGATTTGGCATGCATTGTAATTGAAAACAAGGATATAGAGTTGAGTTAAACAAGAATATTTTTTAGTTTGTAAAACATAGGATCTTGGTGCATTCACGGAGCGTTAGGTATTAGCAGTCGTTTGGCATTCACTGTAACTGAAAACAATGACATATCCATGAGTTAAAGAAGTATATTCCTTAAATTGGAAAACTGATGGTCCTGGCACATTCACACAGTGTTACATAGTAGCAGTGTTGTGGGATTCATTGTATCTGAAACCAGTGCAATGGCATGAGACAAACAAATAACTTTTTTGGTATGGAAAACTGATGATCTTGGTATTTTCACACAGTATTCGTTAATAGCAGAGGTTTGGCATTCCCTCTAACTGAGACAAAGGCATAGCACCAGTTAAATGAGGAAATTACTAGGTTTTGGGAAACTGATAATCAGGGTGAATTCACAGGGCATTAAGTAGTAGCGGAGATTTGGAATTGCGATTTAGTGAAAACCAGGGCACAGCAGGCAATAAAGAAGTAATTTCCTAGCTTTCCACAACTGATGCTCTTTGTTCACTTACAGAATACTAGGTGAAACCAATCTTTAGCCATTGATTATAAGTGAAAACTGGTGCATTTTTCCCTGAAACTAGTGACAGGCTTAGATTGCAATGCTGAAGATCTTTTGCATTCATACAGTGTTATGTAAATACAGGGATTTGAAAAGAATAGTAAGGGAATTCAAGGGCATGGTCACCATTTGAGCAAGTAAGTTCCTTGGTTTTGAAAACTGAGGTTCCCAGTGAATTCCCACAGTAATAGGCAGAAACAGTGATTTGTCATGAAATGTGACAGAAAACAAGGACATAGAGATGAGTTAAAGAAGTGGATTTCTTAGTTTGTAAAATGGAGGTTCTTGATGTATTCACTGACCGTTACGTATTAGCAGTGATTTGGCATACATTGTAACTGAAATCAAGGCCATAGCCCAGAGTTAAACAGGTTTACTTCTTATTTTGGAAAACTGATGGTCCTGGTGCATTAATACAGTGTAACGTAAAAGCAGTGATGTGGCATTCATTGTAACTGAAAACCAGTGCATCACTATGAGACAAACAAATAACTTCCTTGGTATGTAAAACTAGTGATCTTGGTACATTCACCCTGCATTAGTTAATAGCAGATGTTTGGCATTAACTGTAACTGAGACAATGGGATAGCACCAGTTAAACTTGGAAATTACTAGGTTTGTGAAACTGATAATCAGGGTGCATTCATAGGGAATTAAGAAGTAGCAGAGATTTGGCATAGGGTTTTAGTGAAAACCTGGGCACAGCAGCCAATAAAGAGGGATTTTGCTACCTTTCCACAACTGATATTCTTGGTTCAATTACAGAGCACTAAGTGAAACCCATCTTTATACATTGATTATAAGTGAAAATCAGTGCATTTCTTCCCTGGAACAATTGACGAGGTTGGACTTCAAAGCTGGAGATCGTAGTGCATTCATACCATGATAGTGAAATGAAGGGATTTGAAAAGAATTGTAAGGGAAAAAAGGGCATGGCCACCATTTAAGCAACTAACTTCCTTGGATTAGAAAACAGAGGTTCCCAGTGAATTCCCACAGTGGTAGGTAGGCAGAAATAATGATTTGCCATGCATTGAAACTAAAAACAAGGACATAGATATGAGTAAAACAAGTATATTTCTTAGTTTGTAAAATGGATGACCTTGGTACGTTCACGGAGCTTTAGGTATTAGCAGTGATTTGGCATTCATTGTAACTGAAAGCAAGGGCATAGACATGAGTAAAACAAGAATATTTCTTAGTTTGGAAAACTAATGGACCTGGTGCATTCACAGAGTTAGGTAATAGCAGTGATGTGGCCTTCATTGTTACTGAAACCAGTGCATAGCCAAGAGACAAGGAAATAACTTCCTTGGTATGTAAAACTGATGATCTTTGTGATTCACCCAGCATTTTTTAATAGCACAGGTTTGGTATTCACTGACAGATGGGCATAGCACCAGTTAAACTAGGAAATTACTAGGTTTGGGAAACTGTTAATCAGGATGCACTCACAGGGCATTAATAGTAGTGGAGCTATTGCATTGGGTGTTAGTAAAAACCTGGCACAGCAGCCAATAAAGAAGTAATTTGCTGGCTTTACACAACTGATGTTCTTGGTTCACCTAGAGAGCATTAGGTGAAACAAATCTTTAGGCATTGATTATAAGTGAAAACAGGGAAATTTGTTCCCTGGACCAAGGACAGTCTTGGGTTTCAAAGCTGAAGATCTTGCTGTGTTCATATAGTGTTAGGAAAATGCAGGATTTGAAAAGTATATTAGGGAAAACCAGGGCATGTTCACCATTTAAGCAATAACTGCCTTGGTTTTGAAAACTGAGGTTCCCAGTGATTTCCTACAGTGATGGGCAGAAACAGTGATTTGTCATGCATTGTAACTGAATACATGGACATAGAGTTGAGTTAAACAAGTAGAGTTCTTAGATTGTAAAATGGATGATCTTGGTGCATTCAAGGAGGTTTAGGTATTAGCAGTGATTTGGCATTCATTCTAACTGAAAACAAGGGCATAGCCATGAGTTAAAAAAGTATATTTCTTAGTTTGGAAAACTGATGGTCCTGGTGCATTCACACAGTGTTAAGTAATAGAAATTATTTGGCATTCATTGTGGCTGAAAACTAGAGCATAGGCATGAGACAAACAAATAAGTTGCTTGGTATGTAAAACTGATGATCTTGGTACATTCACACAGCATTAGTTAATAGCAGAGGCTTGGCATTCACTGTAAAAGACACAAGGGTATAGCACCAGGTAAACTAGGAAATTACTACTTTTGGGAAACTGATAATAAGCGTGCATTCACAAGGCATTAAGTAGTAGCAGAGATTTGGCATTGGGTGTTAGTGAACACCGGGGCAGAGCACCCAATAATGAAGTAGTTTGCTAGGTTTCAAAAACTGATGTTCTTGGTTCACTTCCTGAGAATTAGGTGAAACCAATATTTAGACATTGATTAGAAGCAAAAACAGGAGCTTTTCTTCCCTGGAATCAGTGACAGGCTAGGATTTCAAAGCTGAGGATCTTGGTGAATTCATACAGTGGTAAGGAAATGCATTGATTTATAAACAATAGTAATGGAAAACAAGGGTATCACCACCATTTAAGCAAGTAACTCCCTTAGTTTTGAAAACTGAGATTCCTATTGAATTCCCAGATTGGTAGGCAGAAACAGTTATTTGGCATGCATTGTAACTAAAAACAAGGACATAGAGTTAAGTTAAACAATTATAGTACTTAGTTTGTAAATCGATGAACTTGTTTCATTCAAGGAGCGTTATGTATTAGCAGTGATTTGGCATTCATTGTTACTGAAAACAAGGGCATAGCCATGAGTTAAACATATATATTTCTTAGTTTGGAAAACTGATGGTTCCAGTGCATTCACACAGTGTTAGGTAAAAACAGTGTAGTGGTATTCATTGTAACTGAAAACCAGTGTATAGCCACGAGAGAAACAAATAACTTGCTTCATCTGTAAAACTGGTGATCTTCTTACATTCACACAGCATTAGTTAATAGCAGAAGCTTGGCATTCTCTGTACCTGACACAAGAGTATAGCTCCAGTTAAACTAAGAAATTACAATTTTTGGGAAACTGATAATCAGGTTACATCCACAGGGCATTAAGTAATAGCAGAGATTTGGCTTTGGGTGTTAGAGAAACCCAGGGCTCAACAGCCAATAAAGAAGTAATTTGCTAGCTTTACACAACTGATGTTCTTGGTTCACCTACAAAGATTTAGATGAAACCAATCTTTAGACATTGATTATAAGTGAAGACAGCTGCATTTTTCCCTGGATACAGTGATCACTTGGATTTCAAAGCTGAAGAACTTGGTGCATTCATACAGTGTTAGGTAAATGCAAGGATTTGAAAAGATTAGTGAAGAAAACAAGGTCATCACCACCATTTAAACTTCTAACTGCCTTGGTTTTGTAAACTGAGTTTCCCAGGGAACGCCCACAGTGGTAGGCAGAAAGAGTGATTTTGCATGCTTTGTAACTGAAAACAAGGACATAGAGTTGAGTTAAACAGTATGTAAATGTAGGGATTTGAAAAGAATATTAAGGGAAAACAAGGGCCTGACCACCATTTAAACAAGTAAGTGCCTTGGCCATGAAAATTGAGGTTCCCAGTGGTACGCAGAAACAGTGATTTTGCATGCATTTTTACTGAAATCAAAGACATAGAGTTGAGTTAAACAAGTATAGTTCTTAGTTTGTAAAACGGATGACCTTGGTGCATTCATGGAGTGTTAGGTATTAGTAGTGTTTTGGCATTCATTGTAACAGAAAACAAGGGCATAGCCAGGAATTAAACAAGTACATTTCTTAGTTTGGAAAACTGATGGTGCTGGTGAATTCACATAGCGTTAGTTAATAGCAGTAATGTGGAATTCATTGTAACTGAAAAGCAGGGCAGAAGCATGAGACAAACAAATAACTTCCTTGGTATGTAAAACTGATGATCTTGGTACATTCACTGAGCATTAGTTAGTAGCAGAGTTTTGGCATTCACTGAAATTGACACAAGGGTATAGCAATAGCTAAACTAGGAAATTACTAAGTTTTGGAAACTGTTTCACAAGGCATTATGTAGTAGTGGAGATTTGGCATTATGTGTTAGTGAAAACCAGGGCACACCAGCCAATAAAGAAGTAATTTGCTAGCTTTCCACAACTGGTGTTCTTGGTTCACTTACAGCGCATTAGGTGAAACCAATCTTTAGACATTGATTATAAGTGAAAATAGGTGCATTTGTTCCCTGGAACCAGTGACTGGATTGGATTTGAAAGCTGAAGATCTTGGTGCATTCATTAAGTGTTAAGTAAATGCAGGGATTTTAAAAGAATAGTAAGTGAAGACAAGGGCCTGACCATCATTTAAGCAAGAAACTGCCATGGTTTTGAAAACTGAAGTTCCCAAGCAATTCCCTCAGTGGTAGGCAGAAACAGTCATTTGGCAAACATTGTAACTGAAAAAAAAGGACATAGAGATGAGTTAGACAAGTAAATATCTTAGTTTGTAAAATGGAGGATCTTAGTGAATTCAAGGAGCATTAGGTATTAGAATTGATTTGGCATTCACTGTAACTGAAAACAAGGGCATACCATGAGTTACACAAGTATATATCTTAGTTGGGAAAACTGATGGTCCTGGTATATTAACACAGTTTTAGGTAATAGCAGTGATGTGGCATTCATTGTAACTGAAAAGCAGTGCAGAGGCATGAGACAAACAAATTATTTGCTTGGTATGTAAAACTGATCATATTGGTACATTCACCCACCATTAGTTAATAGCAGAGTTTTGGCATTCATTGTAACTGATACAAGGGTATACCAGCAGTTAAACTTGGAAATAACTATGTTTAGGAAACTGAGAATCAGGATGCTTTCACAATGCATTAAGTAGTACCAGAGATTTGGCATAGGGTGTTAGTGATAAACAGTGCACAGCATCCAATAAAGAAGTAAATTGCTAGCTTTCCAAAACTAATGTTCTTGGTTCACTTACATAGCATTAGGTGAAAAGAAACTTCAGACATTGATTATAAGTGAAAACTGGTGAATTTGTTCCCTAGGATAAGTGACAGGGTTGGATTTCAAAGCTGAAGATTTGTGTGCATTCATACAGTGTTAGGTAAATGCAGGGATTTGAAAAGAATAGTAAGGGAAAACAAGGGCATGGCCAAAATTTAAGCAAGTAAGTGTTTTGTTTTGAAAACTGAGGTTCCCAGTGAACTCCCACATTGGTAGGTAGACAGTGATTTGGCATGGATTTTAAGTGAAAACAAGGACATAGAGATGAGGTAACAAGTATATTTCTTAGTTTGTAAACCAGACAACCTTGGGGCATTCATGTAGTGTTAGTAATTAGCAGTGATTTGGCATTAATTGTAACTGAAAGCAAAGGCATAGCCATGATGTAAGTATATTCCTTATTTTGGAAAACTGATGGTCCTGGTTCATTCACACAGTGTTAAGTAATAGCAGTGATGTGACCTTCATTGTAACTGTAAACCAGTGCATAGCCACGAGAAAAACAAATAACTTGTTTGGTATGTAAAACTGATGATCTTGGAACATTCACACAGCATTAGTTAATACCAGATGATTGGCATTCAGGCATTCAGGAAACTGACACAAGTGTATATCACCAGTTAAACTAGGAAATTACTAGGTTTGGGAGACTGATAATCAGGGTGCATTCACAGGGCATTATATACTAGTGGAGATTTGGCATTTAGTGTTAGTGAAAATCAGGGCACAGCAGACAATAAAGTAGTAGTTTGCTAGGTTTCCAGAACTGATGTTCTTGGTTCACTTACAGAGCATTAGGTGAAACCAAACCTTAGACATTGATTATTAGTGAAAACAGGTGCATTTTTTCTCTGGATCCAGTGACATGATTGAATTTCAAAGCTGAAGCCCTTGGTGTTTTCATACAGTGTTAGGTTAATGCTGGGATTGGAAAGAATAAGGGAAACCAATAGCTTGGCCACCTTTTAAGCCAGTAACTGTCTTCATTTTGCAAACTGAAGTTCCCAGTGAGTTCCCACAGTGGTAGGCAGAAACAGTGATTTGTCGTGCATTGTAACTGAAAACCAGTACATAGAGTTGAGTTAAACATGTATACTTTTTAGTCTGTAAAATGGATGACCTTGGTGCATTCACAGAGCATTAGGTATTAGCAGTGATTTGGCATTCATTGTAACAGAAAACAAGGGCATAACCATGAGTTAAACAGATATATTTCTATGTTTGGAAAACTGATGGTCATGGTGCATTCACACATTGTTAGGTAATACCAGTTTTGTGGCATTCAAGGTAAATGAAAACCAGGCCATAGCATTGAGACAAACAAATAACTTGCTTGGTATGTAAAATTGATGATCTTAGTTCATTCACCCAGCATTCGTTAATAGCCGAGTTTTGGTATTCACTGTAACCGACACAAGGGTGTAGCACCATTTAAACTAGAAAATTACTAGGTTTTGGAAACTGATAATCAAGGTGCATTCCCAGGACATTAAGTTGTAGAGGATATTTGGCGTTGGGTGTTAGTGAAAACCAGGGCACAGCAGCCAATAAAGAAGAAATTTGCTAGCTTTCCACAACTGGTGTACTTGGTTCACTTACAGAGAATTGGTGAAACCAATCTTTAGACATTGAATATAAGTTTAAAAGGTGCATTTTTCCCCTGGAACCATTGATGGACTTGGATTTCAAAGCTGAACATCTTCATGCATTCACACAGTGTTAGGTAAATGCAAGAATTTGAAAAGTATAGTAAGGGAAGACAAGGGCATGGGCACTGTAATGGTTTGAGTTTGATTTAATTATGAATTCCAAAAATATAGATTAGATTATGTTTGTAAGCTGGTCTGTTCATCTGGGCATGATTGAGTTGTGAGTAGGGCATTAACTGCCAGGTCAGTGAGACGTTGAGCCCTGCCCCTTGGTGGGTGTGGTCTCAAGTAGAAAAGCAGACTGAGAGAAGCAGATTGAGAGCAGAGCTTTGGAGAAGGAGATTTGAAAAAGCAGTTCTGATGCTGGAGTGAGCCGTTCGCCCAATAGTCTACAGCTGGCCTTGTGGAGAGATGCAAAGCATAGAAAGCCTCATTGTCTACAGCTGAACTCGTGAAGGAAACAGAAACTAAGCCCGGAGAGAAACACAGCCCCGGGAACAGAGGAACCTGGAAGTCTGAACCCTGGAGACATGGGAAGAAATTTATGCTTTGTGGCCTGGTAACTGTAAGCTTC
>PVKH010014156.1:0-16794 GCA_004027955.1 Chaetophractus vellerosus
TTATGCTTGTAAACTCATCTGTTCATCTGGGCATGACTGGTTTATGATAAGGGCATTAACTGGGCCACGTCAGGAGGGTGTTGGGCCCTGACCCTCAGTGGGTGTGGTCTCAAGTATAAAGGCTAGGCAGCAGATTTGAGTTGCAGAGAATTGGAGAGAAGCAGATTTGAGAAGCAGTTCTGATGTTGGAGTGAGCCGATTGCCAGATAGTCTACAGCTGGCCTTGTGGAGAGATGCAAAGCATAGAGAACCTCATGGTCTACAGCTGATCTTGTGGAGGAAACAGAAGCTAAGCCCGGAGAGAAACGCAGCCCCGGC
The DNA here is from genome assembly GCA_004027955.1 of Chaetophractus vellerosus. NCBI lineage: Eukaryota > Metazoa > Chordata > Mammalia > Cingulata > Chlamyphoridae > Chaetophractus > Chaetophractus vellerosus. The sequence continues at coordinate 319 of PVKH010014156.1, forward strand.
AGGAGAGGAACCCAAAGGCCTGAGCCCTTGCAGACGTCGGCAGCCATCTTGCTCCAACACGTGGACTTTGGTGAGGGAAAACTTTATGCTTTGTGGCCTGGTAACTGTAAGCTTCTACCCCAAATAAATACCCTTTATAAAGACCGATCAATTTTGGTATATTTTCAAAAGGCACTTCTGTGGCTGACCAAAACAGGTAATAACAACAACACATATTTGGGAGCCTGGTTGGAATCTTAGAGACTTTTATTTTCATTTTTTGAGGAGGTACTGGGGATTGAACCTGGGACCTTGCATATATAAAGCAGGTGCTCAACCACTGAGTTACACCCGCTTCCCTGGAATCTTAGAGATTTTACTTTAGCTCGAGGTTTCTCAACCTTGTCACAAATGAAATTTTGGTCTGGATAATTCTTTTTTTTTGCAGAGGGGAGGGTGTCATCCTGGGCATTGTAGGATGTTTCACGGCAACCCTAGCCTCCACCCACTAGATGCTGATTGCACCCCCTTCCATGGTATGACAACCAATAATGTCTCCAGACATTGACAAATGTCCCCGGGCTGAGGGAAGGTGTAAAATTGGCCCTACTTGAGAACCATTGCCAACCTTCCATATTATGGGAACATAATGTTATGGTCAGGTTCATCTATCAACTTGGCCAGGTGATGGTGCCTAGTTGATCGGTGAAACAAGCACTGGCCTGTTTGTTACTGTGAGGGACACTTCATGGACTTAAATCATCAGTAAATTGATTGCATCTATGGCCGATTACATCGACAATCAATTGAGGAGACTGCCTTCAACAATGAGTCTCATCCAATCAGTTGAAGACCTTAAAGTAAGTGATGATTTCAGAAGAGAGAATTTCCATCTTGACTTCAGACAGCGAGCTTCTCCTGGGGAGCTCATCGAAAACCTTCATCAAAGTTCCCAGCTTGCGGCCCGCCCTACGGAATTTGGACTAGTGCATCCCCACAGTTGCGTGAGACAATTTTATAAAATCCCATAATATTTACAGGTACCTCCTGTCAGTTTGTTTCCCTAGGGAACCCTAATACAATGCCCTTGCTTAAACTCAGGGGTCAATCTTCTGTGGGAATGCCTCCCCATCACTTAAAAAATTTTTTTTAAAAAAGATATTTAGATTACATAAATGTTACATAAAAAATATAGGAGATTCCCATATCCCTGGCTCCCCACACCACCCACATTTGGCCCTATTAACAACATCCTTCATTAGTGTGGTACATTCATTGCAATTGATGAACACATTTTGGAGCATTGCCACTAAGCATGGATTAAAGTTTACATTGTAGTTTACACTCTCTCCCATTCAATTCTGTAGGTTATGGCAAGATATATAATGGCCTGTATCTGTCGTTGCAATGTCATTCAGGACAACTCCCAAGTCTTGAAAATGCCCCTGTATTACACCCGTTTTTCCCTCTCCCTGACCTCAGAACTTCCAGTGGCCACTACCTCCACATCAATAAGTTCTTCCATTGTTAGAATCACAATAAGTCTATAGCAGAATATCAGTAAGTCTACTCTAGTCCATATTTCATTCCCCAATCCTGAGGATTCCGGGATGGTGATGCCCACTCCACCTCTAACTGAGAGGGAGCGTTAGTCCCATATGGGCGATGGTCTCTACCACTTCTTAAATAAAATTTTTATTTTTACATAGAGGTACTTGTACATAGTTTTAATAGCAAAGTAGTTAGTTCTACAAATCTTATAATAAAAAAGAAAGGTTCTACCTTCAGCCCTGAATCTTACTGCTTAGAGCAGTGCCGTCCGATGGGATGTTCCACAATGATGGAAATGTTCTATCTGTGCTGTCCATTATGGAGGCCACAAGGCCTCAGTTCATGTATGAATGATACACTTCAACATTTTTTTAAGGAGGTACCAGGATTGAACCCAGGACATTGTACATGGGAAGCAGGCACTCAGCCACCGAGCTTAAACCTGCTCCCCTCAACAGTTTTTAAAATCAAAACAAAACAAAACAAAAAAACACACAACTCACAGACAGTGCTATTGCAAGACTGAGCTAGCTAACCATATCTTCCAAGGAACCATACTCGAGCAGTGGCAATACCAGGGAGTCAGGCCTATGAAACATTTAAAAAAATTCCCTTGGACTTGTACCAGACTACTGCCAGTCACCACCTTCCCCTCCTAATCACCCTCGGCCGCTACCACCTTAGGATCAGCAAATGATGACCCTGGCAAAGAGTTCCCAAGACAGACATTCTCACAAAAATATGTCAAGAAGAAAAGAAATGAGCATGGAATTTATCATATTACTTCAGCCAGTGGTTTATGTCCTGGCTGCACATAAGAATTACCTGGGAAGCTTAAAAAATACCCCATCTGTATAGATTGAATTATGTACCGCAACAAAAGACATGGTCTTAGTCTAAATCCATGTCCCAGTGGGTGTGAACCCATGGTCAGCTGGACCTTTTGACGATGTTATCAGGGTGTGGCTAACCCAACCAGTGTGGGTCTTACTCCATATTACTGGAGGCCTTATAAAGAGAAGGCCATGGAGAGGAGCAGAAGCCGGAAGTCAGAGGAAACCAAAGAGCAGACTCAAGGAGGGAGAGATGGGCCATGTGACAGGAGGCAGAGATGTCAGCCAAGGAACCCCAAGGATTGTGGCCAGCCAGCTCCAGACCATGACCAACTTCTGGGAGAAAGCATGGCCTTGCTGATGTCTTGAGTTTGGACTTTTATTTTTTATTTTTTATTTTTTAAAGATTTATTTATTTTATTACATATCTCCCCTTCCCCCCCGCTGCGGCGACGCGCCGAGACTGGTCACTGCGTAGGCGCGGCTTTCACCGCTTGTGGGTGGCTTCTGCGTCCATTCACGGGCGGCTTTCAGTTCGCGGGTGGCTGGCTGTGCTCCATTCGTGGGCGACCTGCCCCACCCGTGGCGGCTTTTGCCCTGTCCGTGGCAGCTTTTTGCCCTGCCCACGGCGGCTCCGGCCCGCCCATGGCGGCTTGCCATTCTCAAGGCGGTCTGCCCGCTAGGAGAGGTCCCCGGGAATTGAACCCAGGGCCTCCCATGTGGTATGCCGGCGCCCTATCCACTGGGCTATCGAGCCGGCCCCAAGTTTGGACTTTTAGCCTCCCAAACTGGGAGCCGATAAATGCTAGTTGCCTAAGCCAACTGCTATTTGTTGTAGCAGCCCTGGCAAACTAAAACATGACCCAAGACCAGCTGAAACAGAATCTCTAGGGTGGGTCCCAGGCATCGGTTCCAGTGGCTGCCCAGGTGATTTTTTCCCCCAGTTTTCAAAGTTTAATGCAAGCAAATCCAACAATTCCTCTTTCAATGTTCAGGCAGATCATTAATTATGAGTGTATTAGTCAGGGTTCTCTAGGGAGATAGAATCAACAGGAGATATCTGTAAATAGTATAAGATTTTATAAAATTGTCTCACACGACTGTGAGGATGCACAAGTACAGATTCCACAGGCAGGCTGCAAACCAGGGGCTCTGATGAAAGTCAGATGAGCTCCCAGGAGAGAGACATTGATGAGCTCCCAGGAGATGCTGGCTGTCTAAAGATGAGCTGGGAAATTCTCTACGAATGCTGAAATCACTTCCCCTTTCTTAAAAGGGGATTCAGCTGATTGGATAAAACGTCACTCATTGCTGACGGCAATCTCCCTGGTTGATCGTAGATGTAATCAGCCATCTATGCAGTAAACTCACTGGTGACTAAAGTCCATAAATGTCCTCGTATTACAATTATCCCAGTGCTTGCTTGACCAAACAACTGGGCACCATTACCTGACCGAGTTGACACGTTAATCTAACCATCACAATGAGCTAGCCAAACGTGGGTGTGCTATTACAGGGAAAGTTTAAAGGTCTGATAACTTGAAATAGGTTTTTAAGAGAATTCATCTACTTAGACGTTAAATGCCTGCCATAAGTGAAACTGAAGGGGTAGAACTGATCACAGCTATGACCAGCCCTGTTTAGGGGCCTGGATGACTTTTGGCCTAATAGCACATGCTAGTGTTGATGTTTTAGGTCAAGAGTGTATGAACAGGAAGAATTATGCAGCAGGCTTTATTATAAATGCTGATTCGCATTACTCTGTTCAAGCTGCCCAGGTGATTTTAAAATGCAGCCAGAAACGGGACCTCTGGTTTAGGTCAATGTTCCAATTTTCCCTTATATCTATTTATTTTTCTTGAGTCTGGGGTACTTACATAGTTTTATGGCTACTGGAAGTGGTATGCTAAACGACTATAAACTCTTCAAATCTTCAAAAAGCCTCTTTCTTGGTCTCTGTGAGGGGAGCTCTTGCGACCGCCCAGCTACAAAACTCTGTGAAAACTTGTATAACTTGCAGTGAGAGAGGTAGTGGGGGAAGCCAAGCTAGCACATAGGAATATTCTTTTCTCTTTGTTTTACCCTTCACTGTTAATTATATTAGCATTCACTTTTTCCCCCTTTAATAAAACCAGGTTCACTAAAGTATACTGAACTTGTCCTCTCAATTAACTTTTGTCTGGAAAAGTGATATGGATAATGGAAATTCTGGAGAATGAGTTTCCACCATCATATTGCCTCAATGTTTTTTGTTTTTTTTTAACTTTGCTCTTATCTGCAAATCTGCTTTAGTAACAAGCCTTGCTTTCTCCCCTGGGATCTGCATCAGTTCCAACCACTCCTATAGTTTCTGTAAGTTTGCTCTTGTGGCATATCCGTGAACTTGCTTAAAACTGACAGAGAACTATTGATGTATTTGTAACCCGGCTGCCTCCATTGGAAGTCAACCAACTGCCCAACAGAACAAAGATCCAGGTTGAACAAGGCTCTGTCCAGCCTTCTTCAGAAAGCATGGACGTCACCATCATTCTTAGTTCTCAAGAGTAAGGACAGAGCTAATCTTTTCCAGCAATTTGCCTAATTGGGGAAAATGTTGATTGTTGAGATTAGTCTTCTTAACAATGCGTCTGGTCAGCAAATAGAATTTAGGACAGCACCTCAAAGCTCCATGGATTACTAAGACTTGCCAGGACTATGGCAAGGAGAAGCCAGCATCATTATTATCCACAAAGCAGCTATGCTCACGGCCAGAGTCCTGTGGGCTTTCTTGGGCAGTGAAAATCAAGAGAAAGGATTAAAAAAAAAATCCTGTCTTTGAAGAGCTTACTATTTACTGAAGACACAGATGCAGACACAAAAGGTCCCGAGGATGGGACAACATGATAGGTGTTCAACAAATATGTCAATTAACTAAGCATCTTCACTGAGGACAAGTTGGGGTGCAAGTATCTTTGTGTGTTGTGAAATGAAGACGAGGAGGTTTTAGCTTTGCGTTTTCAGATATGGCAATGACCTCATGTGTGGCCAGTTGGCCATGTGCCTGAAGAAGCACCAGTCACCTTGTAGTGGTTTGAAGCTGTATGTGCCCCAGAAAAGCTTGTTCTTAAATTTAATCCATTCCTGTGGGTGTGGACCCATTGGAAGTAGGACCATTTGATAAGGCTACTTCAGTTAAGGTGTGACCCACCTCAATCAGGATGGGTCTTGATATTATTACTGGAGACCTTTATAAACAGAATGAATTCAGAGAGAAGAGGAAGCCACAGAAGCAAGAAGCTGAAAGCAACGAAACCCAGAAGAGAAGGGAGAGACCAGTAGATGCTACCATATGCCTTGCCATTGTGGCAGAGGAGCCAAGGATTGCTGGCAGCCAGCCTTTGGAAAGAAAGCATCACCTTGATGATGCCTTGATTTGGACATTTTTCTCAACCTCAAAACTGTAAGCTAATAAATTCCCATTTCATGGTATCTGCTTTCAGCGGCTTAGGAAACTGAAACGCACCTAAACTTGCTGGGGACATCAGGGCTGGAGGTGGGTTCTGGGTTTGGTGTCAACTGCTTTGGGTTGCAGAGGACCTTCAAGGTCCATTTCCACAGGATGGAGAGTCTAGAGTAAACAGGACCTCTCCTGGGACACTGTTGGTGAGGGTGGGCCACCCATAACATCCCACTGATCCCAAACCAGCCCAGTTCAGTAGCTGAGTCTCTGGACCTCGTGAAACCAGCCCCCACCCCTGCCATAATTGGCAGAGTCCTGATTAAACTAACCTTCCATTAGTGACTCAGGACAGGGTCTATGTAACCAGTTAAAATTCTGGAGCATCCATGTAGGTTTGGGGATCTCCTTGAGGACAGCTTTTGTGCATAGAATAAACTTCTTTAAAAATATAAATATTCAATTAATTCAAGCTACCAATTTGAAGCTCAATTTTTCCTTAAACTTTTTGATATGAGTTCAACTCACAAGTCTTATTATTCTGTTAATAAATCTAGCAAATGTTAACCATTAGTAATTATTTTTAAAAAGGGGTTTTGTAGTTTAATTTACTAATTTCCTTAAACATTTTAAACTGCTTTTATAAATTTAATGTATTGATTTTCTAAGTAGTTCTGTTGACTGATTAATAAACAAAACCTTTTAAGTACAAAATAACTCTTGTAAATCTAATTAAACCAAACATGGTGAAAATGAAATTCTCTGAAATGTTTCAGTGTTACAGTTTTACTAAAATTTTACTCTTATGCCTTTAAGTTAACTTAAAATTGCAAATCTAAATCAATTCCCAGCAGCATTTCAAGTTGGAATTACAAGATTAACGTCTTACTGTAATAAGCCAAATTGTCTAAAACAATACAAATTCTTCAAATACCAAAGATGAACAAATTATTCCTGATCCTAACACAAAAATTATTAATATTATGGGTTTTATTTACTTTATTAATTCTAAATCCAATTCTAAATTTTCCTGGGATTAAGAGATAAGCATCTACTAAGGAGACAATGTCATTAAAGAATTTGGCAGTGTTCTTCTAGCTGGATGAGTTTGTGCACACACAGTGATTTGCACCAGAAGGTGATATCCAGACTTGCAGGTTTTCAGTGTGAAATCCGTTATGACAAGGAGGAACAAGTAGGGTCCTCTTTTATGGTTCTGGAATTTAAAGGGGTTGTTCTAATTCTTCTCTCCTGACAGGTTTCTGCAACATCCACTCAGATAGTGGCCAACTTCCATCACTGCTCCATTAGCTCCTCATTTCTTTGTTTCTCTAAAGATATTTAACTTTGACCCAGTTAGATTCTGCCTTTATCTCCAAGCTCCATTGCTTCTGCAGTCCCTCTGATGACCAGGTGCTCTGGAGTTAATGAAACTGAGGCTGGAGGTGAGCCTGGAGGCCACTGAAATGTCCTGTGACTCTGGCATTCAAGGAGTATGCAAGAACAGTGGGGCAACTGAAGAGAGAGGCAGGTTTCAGAAAAAGAGAGACTCTTAATGCAGTTCAAAGCTTGGCTTGCAATATCATCAGACTTAAGGGGATCCTGGAAAGCAATTTTCTTTACTGGCTTTTGGGGTCTCCAACATGGCACTCTCCTGTGGCCATTCTCTGCCTCCTCCCAGGTCCCAGCCATGCATGTTCATTTCACTGCTCCCACCATCCAAATGTTAGACCCAAAGGTGGACACCTGACCTAAAGGAAACCAATTAATAGACTGGGCTGAGTCAATCAGATTCTCCCTCCCAAACCAAGACACACAGCTGAGGGCTGCCACACAATGGAGCTGGGTCTAACAAAAATGATTACTTCTGACTCAAACCTATTTCCTCTGGTGAAAAGGATGTTAAATACCTTTTTTAAAATAACATTAGGGAAGGTTATAAAAGTGTTTATTCCAAGCCCTGGAAACTTCCCCCTTGATCCCGTTTACTATTCTTTAACCGTTTTCGCTGCACTTTTCTATAGCCCTTTCACAAGGCGGAGATCAAAACTGAATTTTGTCCTTTAAGACGGAAGGTGTTAGTCTTTGGGTTGTCAAGGTCTTCTCTCTCTCTCTGCAGGACGGTTTTCTCTATGTGGTGGGAAACACGGGTGTTTGACCACTCCCAAGTTTTACATTTTAGAGCTTCAGCCACCTGGAGGGATACTAATTTCTTTTTTCCAAATACCAGTTCCCAAATTTCCAAATGACACCGGGTGCACAGAGAGCCCCAGGCAAAATCAACTACAGGTGTGAGGGAAATGGGCTCTAACCATGGGGTGCCGGGCAGGTGACACCTTGGTTGTCCACAATATGGAGGTGCGCTAGCATTAATGGAAGGACATCTTCACCCTTGCACTGCAGGACATAGCTCAGATAGTTCAATATTAGACCTTCTCTTCTTTTAAATTATCAGAACATCTCTCTATATAATGCAAAATTTCCCATTTTAACTACTGTTATGTGTACACTTCAATGATATCATCACATTCACAATGTTGTGCTATCATCACCACCATCCACTACTGAGACTTTCTCATGATCCAAACAGAAACTCTGCACCCAGCAAGCAATAACTCCCCCTGGTCCCTGGAATAACCGCTAATCTACATTCTGTTTCTATGAATTTGCTTATTCTAGGTATTTCATATAAGTGGAATCGTATTTGGCTTTCTGTTAAACACAAAAGCACATTTCTCATTTGCATTCAACTTGTTTGAATGTCTTTTGACTCAGAAAAGGAGAAAACTCTTTAAAAATTCCGATTTACATGCAAGTTATATGACAAGAAAGACGGTGCAACCTAATTTCTTAGAAATCTGTAGGAAATGAACAGGCAGCCAAAAGCCAAGTGATTTGGGTGGGACTGCAGCCTTGCTGTTCTAGGTACTTTCTTTGCGTCTCTGTTTCAGGAAGACTTTCTTTAGGTTCCAAGGGAGAGAAATTGATTTAATCTCTTTACTTTTTCTGACAACAAATATTTCTGATAAACAATAAACTAAGATCAGACCAAAATGAGATATATTTTAGAATTTTTAAAATCCTGTATATATTTTGTTCATTTCCTCCAAAGGAGGTTTATCCATATCTTTCCAGAAGTTTTTTGGTCTGTATTTCCAGTGACCCTTAAACTATGTGAGAAGTGTTACCACTTGACTAAAGTAACTGAAAATTCTTGGGCTTTGAAGGTTTAAAACGGTGTTTTGAAAAACACAGAATTAGCCTCATTTTAAAAGCTTTACACAGTTGACCTCCCCGTCCCATAGCACCATCCAACATCCTGTAGAATTATTATTCGGTCTGTTGTTTACTGTCCCTCTTTCCCCTTCTAGAATGTAGACTTCACAAGGCCAGTGATTTTTGTCTGTGTTGTTCACAGGCATTTTGAGCACAGTGCAGGCACTCTATAACTTGGCTGCATAAACAACTGGTTAAATTTAGGCCTGATCTCAACTCTTCATGTCCTAAAGATTACAGATCTGGGCTGGAGTCAAGAGCTGCTGGAAGGATTGATTACTTCCGCAGCTGCTTCACGGGACTTCTCTTATTCCCACGTGTCAACGAGAGGACAGCTGTGCAGGGTAGGGAAAGCAGAGGGCCCTGCGCGAGCCGAGGCCGGCACGTGGCACCCACGGGGCAGCTGGCCTTGCCTTTGACAATGATGATAGCCAGGTTTTCCGTCCTCGCCATTTCCATTCCTCCTTAGACACATTTGTACAATGGCTTTAAACCTACAATATTGTTCAAGGTAAATCCTTACTCTGCGTGGCCTCACCACCTTCTTCTACAATTTAGTTGCCAAGTTCTGCCCTGTGGCATAAACAAACAACCGCCCTCGCACCACCCGAGCAGGGCTGCGTCCTCGCGAACTGAAGCGGCTTTGGCGGGATGGGTGGATTCTCGGTTACTAACGCACGAGGTGGAAGTGCCCTTTTAGGTCCCCGATTAAGGAGTGCAGGAACATTGTGTCTGTTTTCTCTTTTACCCAGGATATGATAGCTTTTGTATGTTCTAAGCAAAAATGTGGCCATATCTATGCAGTGGGTTCCCCAGGAAAATTCTTCCCTCAAAATGGCTGAAAATATGTGCAACTATTTCCAACTTTTATTATGATTTTTCAAATAAACAAAAAATGTTGAAAGAATAGTACAATGAACATCCTTATACCCCCACCTAGATACAAGTGTTATTTGACTTTATTTCCTTTATCAACATATATAATATATATTATATATATAATATTTATCATGATTATCTATCTGTATATATGTATATATGAGAATATTGACGTGTAATAGAAGCTAGCTCAAGCTTTTGGCCGAACCATTTAAAGTAATTTGTGGCGGCTATAATATTTCATTCCTAAATGTTTCAGCGTGTGTCTCCCATGACTAAGGATATAAATACATTCAGTGCCTGAGATGGGCACTTCCGCACATGGACCAAATAAGTGTCTTAACCCTGTCTCAGGCAAGAAAGATTTTTCTTCTTAAACGTTTAATTTTCAATTAATTTCAGTCTTACAGGAGAGTGTCAAAAATATTACAAAAGCAATATACAGCAATACACAGAGCTCCAATATACCCCAGGTTTATCACTCTTAACATTTTGCCACATTTGTTCTACATGCCATCTCTTTCTCATCTACCAATCATCCATCTGTATTTCTCTATCTTCCTCATCTATCTCCATCCACCCATCCATCCACCCACCCACCCATCCATCCATCCATCCATCCATCCATCCATCCATTTATCTTCTAAACATTTGAGAGTAGGTTACATACATCATGCTCCTTGAACACTTACTACTTTCACGTATATTTCCTAAGAACAAGGTTACTAAGGTAACCTCATTAAGTAAAGTTATCAAATTCAGAAAATGTAACATTTATATATAGCATACAGTCCATATTCTATTTTCTCAATTGTCCCAATACATGATCCAATCCAGGAACATGTATTGCATATAATTTGTCATAGTTTCTTTAGTGTCTCTTATTAAATTGTGGAAACATGAATACAACATAAAATTTCCCAGCTAAACCACTTTTAATTATGCAATTCAGTGGGATTCATCACATATACAATGTTATGCTATCTTCATCACCGTCCATTACCAAAACTTTTATATCACCCCAAACAGAAACCCTGATACAGTGTATATTAACTCCCCAATCCCCATCCCCTGCCATGGCAGATAGCCTGTCCCTTACTTACTGCTTTTTGAATTTGCTTATTTTCATTATTTCATATGAGTGGAATCATACAATATTTGCCCTTTTGTGTCTGGCTTATGTCACTCAACATGATGTCTTCCAGGTTCATCCATGTTGTCACATGCATCAGAACTTCATTCGTTTTTATGGTTGTATGTAAGCATCTACCACGTTTTGTTTACCCGTTCATCTGTTGATGGATGTTGCTTCCACCTTTGGGTTATTATGAATACTATGCTATGAACATTGGTGTATAAATATCTATTCAAGTCCCTGCTTTCAATTCTTTTGGATATAAACCTAGAAGTGGGATTGGCAAGTCATATGGTAATTCTGTGTTTAACTTTTTTTTTTTTAAGATTTTTTTAATTTATTATATATCCCCCCTTTCTGCTTGTTCTTGCTGTGTTCATTTTTGCATTCTTCTGTGTCTTCTTGTCTCCCCCTGCTGCGGTGACCCGCTGAGTCAGCTCACCGCGTGGCGGCCTGCCTGCTCGCGGCAGCTTGCCCTGCCCACGGCGGCTTGCCTTCTCAAGGCGGTCTGCCCACTCGAGGAGGCCCTGGGAACCGAACCCGGGGCCTCCTATGTGGTAAACCGGCACCCTACCAGTTGGGCTACAGCTGGCCCCTATGTTTAACTTTTTGAGAAACTGCTAAACTTTTCCAAAGTGGTGTACCATTTTACATTCCCACCAACAACATACGAGGGTTCCTATTTTTCCACATCCTTGCCAACACTTATGTCTTCTTTCTTGTATTTTTTTTTTAAATAGCCATTCTGGTGGGTGTAAAGTGGTATCGCATTGTATTTTTGATTTGCATTTCCCTGATGGCTAACAATGTTGAGTCTCTTTTCATGTGCTGATTGACCATTTGTATATCTTTTTCAGGGGGAAATATCTGTTCAAGTCATTTGCCCATTTTTAAATTAGTTTGTCTTTTGTTATTGAGTTGTAGGAGTTGTTTATATATTCTCAATTTAAACCTTTATCAGATATATTTCTAAATATTTTCTCCCATTTGTAGGTTATTTTAAAAATTTTCTTGTTAATGTCTTTTGCACAAAAGGTTTTAATTTTGATGAAGTACAATTTGTCTATTTTTTTTTTTGCCCCTGCTTTTTGGTGTCATATCTAAAAATCCATTGCCAGGGGCCGACTGGATAGCCCAGTGGATAGGGCATCGGCATACCACATGGGAGGCCCTGGGTTCAGTTCCCGGGGACCTCTCCTAGCGGGCAGACCGCCTTGAGAATGGCAAGCCGCCATGGGCGGGCCAGAGCCACCGTGGGCAGGGCAAAAAGCTGCCACGGACAGGCGAAGGCCGCCACGGGCAGGGCAGGTCGCCCGCGAATGGAGCGCAGCCAGCCACCGGTGAACTAAAGCAAGAGCCGGCCGTGAATAGAAGCAGAAGCCGCCCACAAGCGGGGAAAAGCCGCGCCTGCGCAGTGACCAAGTCTCGGCGCGTCGCCGCAACGGGGGGGAAGAGGAGATATGTAATAAAATAAAAAAATAAATAAAAATAAAAATAAAAATCCATTGCCAAATAAAACATCCTGAAGATTTTCCCATATGTTTTCTACTAAGAGTTTTATGGTTTTAGCTCTTCTATTAGGTTGTTGATCCATTTGGAACTAATTTTTGTATTAGTTGTGAGGCAGGGTCAAATTTCATTCTTTGCAAGTGGATATCCTGTTTTCCCAGCACCAATTGTTGAAAAGACTATTTTTTCCCCACTGAGTAGACTTGGCAGCCTTGTCAAATATCAATTGGCGGGAAATGGATGTGGCTCAAGTGATTGGGCTCCTGTGTACCATATAGGAGGTCCAGGGTTCAATTTCTGGGGCCTCCTGGTGAGGGAAAGCTGGCCTGCACAGCGAGCCGGCCTGCGCAGAGAGCTGGCCCACGCAAAGTGCTGGCCCACACAGGAGTGCTGGCCTGTGCAGAGAGCTGGTGCAGCAAGATGAAGCAACAAAAAGAGACATAGAGGAGAGACAATAAGAGACACAGCAGACCAGGGAGCTGAGGTGGCACAAGAGATTGAGTGCCTCTCTCCCACTCTGGAAGGTTCCAGGATTGGTTCCTGGTGCTGCCTAAAGAGAAAACAAGCAGACACAAAAGAACACACAGAGAGCAGACAGTGAGCACAAAACAATGAGTAGGGGGTGGGGTGGGGATAGAATTAAATAAATAGATCTTTAAAAAAAATCAATTGGCCATAGATGTGAGGGTTTATTTCTGAATTCTGAATTCGATTCCTTTGGTCTGTATGTCTGTCCTCGTGCTAGTAAAATACTGTTTCGTTACTGTAGCTTTATAATCAGTTTTGAAATCGGGCAGTGTGAGTCTTCCAACTTTATTCTTCTTTTTCAAGATGTTTTTGGGTATTTGGAGTCCATTACCCTTAAGTATCAATTTGATATTAGCTTTTCCATGTCTGCAAAGAAGGCTGTTGGAATTCTGATTGGGATTGCATTGAATCTGTAAATTGCATTTGGTAGTATTGACATCTTAATTGAATTGTATTGGGTGTCCTTCTGTTTATTTAAGTCTTCTTTAATTGCCTTCAGTAATGATTTATAGTTTTCCATGTACAAATCCTTTACAAGCTTGGTTAAATTTATTCCTTGATACTTTATTCTTTAAGTTGCTATTTTAAATGGAATTGTTTTCACAATTTCCTTTTCAGATCGTTCACTGCTGGTATATAAAACCACCAATTTTTGTATATTGACCTTGTACCCCACCACTTTGCTGAAGTCATTCATTGTCTCTAGCAGCTTTCTTGTAGATTTGTTTTACTTTTTCCATTCCAATTTGGATGCCTTTTATTTATTTTTCTTGCCTAATTTCTCTGGCTATCACAGGAAGTTTTTTTTTTTTGTGGTCTGGAGAAAGAACCCTAAAATTGGGAAGCCGTGGGCGGCCTCTGAATTTAGCTCATGGCCACCTCTGTGTATTTGAATCCTTACCGGGCCACTTGGAAGCTCTGTGGCCTGGGGCAAACTGCTTGCTCTCTGAAGATGATGGTGATGGTGACACTGACAATAAAAATGACAACACTTAATGCGCTTGCCGTGTGCCAGCCGCTATTCCAAACCCTTTACGTGCGTTGACTCGTTCCATCCCCGTCACAGCTGTGGCTTTGTGTTGTGTCTACCAGCTTGTCCTTAGAAGGATTCTCTTCCCCATATGCTTCCGTTAGGGTTGGTCGTGAGTGAGACCTGTTTGTGGTCTGGAAGGTGGAACTGAAGGAGTAGTCACACTTGGAGCTCTCAAGTTGGAGTCGGGTCCCAGGCTCGGTGGGCTCTTTGGGCCAAGTGGGCTCGGCGGCAGCTTGCGCACACCGTCGTGGACTCGCTGACTCGCCTGCTGGCCTGCGTCCACACCCGGGCCTGCAGCTCCACCAGCTCCCACCGGATCTCCATTTTCAGCTTCTCCTGGCCCTGGGCCCAGGTGACTTAGGTCTGTGGCTAAGGGGCCAGCTTCTCCTCAGGTCCCCAGATGACTGACATCAGGCAGGGAGAGACAGACGTGGGTTCCACTTTGCCCTCGTGCCTCCCAGTGTGTCCTTGATCACCCTACTTCCCACCAGGCATTTTCTCCTGATTGCTGGCCTTGCTCTCTGTGGAGATGCCAGGCCCGGCAGCAGGGGTGTGCACCTCTGCAGCTCCCACAGCTTTGTGAGGTCCTTATGCTACATCATTCAGCGACTTATATGGGCGGACCGCGGCCGATACAGCGATCCTGAGAGGCACAGACTTTTATTTCAGATAAAGAAACAGGCACAGGAAGGGAAAATAACTTGACCAGGGTAACAGAGCTAGGATCTGGAAGATAGCGGATGCAAATGCAAACCCTAGCTCAGAGGCCTCTCTTCTTTTTTTTTTTCTAGTAGGTACTGGGGATTGAACCCAGGACCTTGTACACGGGAAGCAGACACTCAGCCACTGAGCTATATCTGCTCCCCAAGGCCTCTCTTCTGATCATCATTCTTCTAATCTACAAAATGGGAAAAATGATTCTTAGCTTGCAGGGAAGTGAGGATTAAAGGTGATGTATACAAAATGCCTGGACTCGTAACAGATGCAGAGTACATGCCTAGTAAAAGGAAGCCACTGCTTGGGAAGAGTGGATGCAATTAAAAAAATATATATATATATATATTTATTATTAGAGAAGTACAAAAGATGGAATTAATATATACATATAATATATATATATAATTAGAGAAGTGTTTGATTTACAGAAAATCATGCATTAAAAACAGGATTCCCATATACCACCACACCACTAAGACCTTGTATTGGTGTGGAACATTTGTTACAATTGATGATAGCACATTTTTATAACTGTACTATTAACTAGAGTCCATGGTTTAACTTAGAGTTCATTGTGTAGTATAGGTCCATGTATTTTTTTTTTAATTTTATTCTGTTATTATACATACAATCTAACATTTCTCCTTTTAGTCATATTCAAATATATATTTCAGGGCCGTTCACAATGTGCTACAATCATCACCATCCATTACCAAAACATTTCCATCCTTCCAAATAGGAACCCTGTACATTTTAAGCCTTAACTTCCCATTCCCTACCCACCCCATCTCCTGGTCACCTATGTTCTAGATTCTGACTCTATGAGTTTACTTATTCTAATAGTTTCAAATCAGTGAGATCATACAATATTTATCTTTTTTGTGTCTGGCTTATTTTGCTCAACATGAAGGCTTCAAGGCTTATCCACGTTGTCGCATGTATCAGGACTTTGAGCCTTTTTATGGAGTAATGTGCCATTGTATGTCTATACCACATTTTATTTATCCATTCACTGGTTGATGGACACTTGAGTTGCTTCCAACTTTTGGCAATTGTGAATAATGCCTCTATGGACATTAGTGTGCAAATATTAGTTCGAGTCCCTGTTTCCATTTCTTTTGGGTCTATACCTAGTAGTGGGCTTGCTGGGTCACATGGTAGTTCTATACTCAGCTTTCTGTGGAACCACCAAACTGTCTTCCACAGCGGCTGCACCATTTTACATTCCCACCAACAATGAACGAGTGTTCCTATTTTTCTACGTCCTCTCCAATATTTATTTATTTACTTATTTTATTATTTACTTGTAGCAGCTAATTTAATGGGTGTGAAATGGTATGTCATTTTTTTTTTATTACATATCTCCCCTTCCCCCCGCTGCGGCGACGCGCCGAGATTGGTCACTGCGCAGGTGCGGCTTTCCCCGCTTGTGGGCGGTCTCTGCGTCTGTTCACGGCCGGCTTTTCAGTTCGCGGGTGGCTGGCTGCGCTCCATCCGCGGGCGACCTGCCCTGCCCGTGGCGGCTCTTGCCATGTCCGTGGCAGCTTCTTGCCCTGCCCACGGCGGCTCCGGCCCGCCCATGGCGGCTTGCCATTCTCAA